>JAUMJL010001843.1:0-42700 GCA_033558185.1 Dromococcyx pavoninus
GTTTTTGATCCCTCAGCCCATTTTTGGTTTCCTCAATCCTTTTTTGGGTCCCTCAAACCATTTCTCGGTTCCTCACACCATTTTTTGTTTCCTCAATCCTTTTTTGGTTTCCTAAGCCCATTTTTGGGGTTTTTCCGTCAATGTTTTGGTCCCTCGGCACATTTTTGGGTACCTCAATCCTTTTTTGAGTCCCTCAAACCATTTTTCGGTTCCTCACACCATTTTTCGTTCCCTCAATTCTTTTTTGGTTTCCTCACAGCATTTTTCCTTTCTGCAATCCCTTTTTAGTTTCCTCAAATGATTTTTGTGTCCCTCAATACATTTTGGGTTTTCTCAGCCTTATTTTGGGTTCCTCAATCCATTTTTGTTTTCCTCATCCCAATTTTGCCATCCTCAAGCTATTGTTAGGTCCCTCAAACTTTTTTTGTATTCCTCCAACCATTTTTGGGTCCCTCGGCCCATTTTTCAGAGCCTCAGTTCATTTTTGGGTCCCTCAATCTATTTTTGGGTTCCTCATCCCATTTTTCATTCCCTCAATCTTTTTTTTGGGTCCTCACACCATTTTTGGGTTACTCAATCCTTTTTTGGATTCCTCACACCATTTTTGGGTTACTCAATCCTTTTTTGGGTTCCTCACACCACTTTTGGATTCCTCAACCCAATTTTGTTATCCTCAATCTACTTTTAGTCCCCTCCAACTTTTTTTGTGTTCCTCAATCCAGTTTTGTGTTCCTGAGCTCATTTTTGGTCCCTCAGTTCATTTTTGGGTCTTTCAATTCATTTTTGGGTTTCTCAAACCATTTTTCATTCCCACAATCCCTTTTTGGGTTCCTCAGCCCATTTTTCGGTTCCTCAATCCATTTTTGGGTTCCTTAGCCCATTTTTAGGTCCCTCAGTTCATTTTTGGGTTCCTCAATCCATTTTTGGGTTCCTGAGCCTATCTTTGGGTACCTAAATCACTTTTTTTCATTGATCAGCCTATTTTTGGTTCATTCGGCCCATTTTTGGGTCTCTCATCTAATATTTAGGTCTCTCAAATCATTTTTGGGTCCCTCAGCCCATTTTTGGGTTCCTCAGACCGTTTGTGGTTTCTTTAGTCCATTTCTGCTCCCTCAGTTCATTTTTGGGTTCTTCACACAATTTTTGGGTGCCTCTGTTCATTTTTGGGTTCATCAATCCATTTTTGGTTACTCAATCCTTTTTTGAGTTCCTCACACGAATTTTGGATTCCTCAACCCAATTTTGTCATCCTCAATCTATTTTTAGGCCCCTCAAACTATTTTTGTCTTCCGCAATCCAGTTTTGGGTTCCTGAGCTCATTTTTGGTCCCTCAGTTCATTTTTGGGTCTTTCAATCCGTTTTTGGGTTTCTCACACCATTTTTCATTCCCTCAATCCATTTTTGGGTTCCTCAGCCCATTTTTCGGTTCCTCAATCCATTTTTGGGTTCCTCAGCCCATTTTTCGGTTCCTCAATCCATTTTTGGGTTCCATAGTCCATTTTTAGGTCCCTCAGTTCATTTTTAGGTTCCTCAATCCATTTTTAGGTTCCTGAGCCTATTTTTGGGTACCTAAATTCATTTTTTTATTCCTCAGCCTATTTTTGGTTCATTCGGCCCATTTTTGGGGTTTCTCAGCTAGTATTTAGGTCTCTCAATTCATTTTTGTGTCCCTCAGCCAATTTTTGGTTTCCTCAGACCAATTGTGGTTTCTTTAGTCCATTTCTGGTCCCTCAGTTCAGTTTTGGGTTCTTCACACAATTTTTGGGTGCCTCTGTTCATTTTTGGGTCCATCAATCTATTTTTGGTTACTCAATCCTTTTTTGAGTTCCTCACACCAATTTTGGATTCCTCAACCCAATTTTGCCATCCTCAATCTATTTTTAGGCCCCTCAAACTAGTTTTGTGTTCCACAATCCATTTTTGGGTTCCTCAGCCCATTTTTCGTTCCCTCAATCCATTTTTTGTTCCTTCAGCCCATTTTTGGTTTCCTCAAAACATTCTTGGATCCCTCGGCCCATTTTTGGGTCCCTCAACCTATTTTTGGGTTCCTCAATCCATTCTTGACTTCCTCACTTATTTTTTAGGCCCCTCAAAATATTTTAGTTTTCCTCAATCCATTTTTTGGGTTCCTGAGCTCATTTTTGGTCCCTCGGTTCATTTTTGGGTCTCTCAATCCATTTTTGGGTTTCTCACACCATTTTTCATTCCCTCAATCCATTTTTGGTTTCCTCAGCTCATTTTTCGGTTCCTCAATCCATTTTTGGGTTCCTTAGTCCATTTTTAGGTCCCTCAGTTCATTTTTGGGTTCCTCAATCCATTTTTGGGTTCCTGAGCCCATATTTGGATGCCTCAAACTATTTTTGGGTTCCTCACACCATTTTTTGTTCCCTCAATCCATTTTTGGTTCCCTCAGCCCATTTTTCAATTCCACAATCCAGTTTTTGATCCCTCAGCCCATTTTTGGTTTCCTCAATCCTTTTTTGGGTCCCTCAAACCATTTTTCGGTTTCTCACACCATTTTTTGTTCCCTCAATCCTTTTTTGGTTTCCTAAGCCCATTTTTGGTGTTTTTCAGTCAATTTTTTGATCCCTCAGCCCATTTTTGGTTTCCTCAATCCTTTTTTGAGTCCCTCAAACCATTTTTCGGTTTCTCACACCATTTTTCGTTCCCTCAATTCTTTTTTGGTTTCCTCACAGCATTTTTCCTTTCTGCAATCCCTTTTTAGTTTCCTCAAATGATTTTTGTGTCCCTCAACCCATTTTTGGGTTCATGAGCCCATATTTGGATGCCTCAATCTATTTTTGGGTTCCTCACACCATTTTTGGTTCCCTCAGCCCATGTTTCAATTCCGCAATCCAGTTTTTGATCCCTCAGCACATTTTTGGTTTCCTCAATCCTTTTTTGGGTCCCTCAAACCATTTTTCGGTTTCTCACACCATTTTTTGTTCCCTCAATCCTTTTTTGGTTTCCTAAGCCCATTTTTTGGGTTTTTCAGTCAATTTTTGGGTTTTTCAGTCAATTTTTGGGTCCCTCAATCCATTTTTGGTTTCCTCACACCATTTTTCGTTCCCTCAATCCTTTTTTGGTTTTCTCACAGCATTTTTCATTTCTGCAATCCTTTTTTAGGTTCCTCAAATCATTTTTGGGTCCCTCAATCCATTTTTGGTTTTCTCAGCCCTATTTTGGGTTCCTCAATCCATTTTTGAGTTCCTCGGCCCATTTTTGGTTCCTCAGTTCATTTTTGGGTTCCTCAATCCATTTTTTGGCTTACTCAGACCATTTCTAGTTCGTTCAGCTCATTTTTGGGTTCCTCAATCCATTTTTGGGTCTCTCAGCCAATTTTTGTGTCTCTTAATCCATTTTTGGGTTCCTCAGACCATTTGAGGTTTCTTTAGACAATTTTTGGGTCCCTTAGTCCATTTTTAGGTCCCTCAGTTCATTTTTGGGTTCTTCAAACCATTTTTGGGTTCCTCAATCCAGTTTTGGTTTCTTCAACCCAATTTTGCCTTCCTCAATCTATTTTAAGGTCCCTCAATCTATTTTTGTGTTCCTCAAACCATTTTTGGGTTTCTTCACACCATTTTTGGGTGCCTCTGTTCATTTTTCGGTTCGTCAACCCATTTTTCGGTTCCTTCACAGCATTTTTGGTTCCCTCAATCCTTTTTTGGGTTCCTCACACAATTTTTCATTCCCTCAATCCTTTTTTGGGTTCCTCACACCATTTTTGGGTTACTCAATCCTTTTTTGGGTTCCTCACACCATTTTTGGGTTACTCAATCCTTTTTTGGGTTCCTCACACCACTTTTGGATTCCTCAACCCAATTTTGTTATCCTCAATCTACTTTTAGGCCCCTCCAACTTTTTTTGTGTTCCTCAATCCAGTTTTGGGTTCCTGAGCTCATTTTTGGTCCCTCAGTTCATTTTTGGGTCTTTCAATCCATTTTTGGGTTTCTCACACCATTTTTCATTCCCTCAATCCATTTTTGAGTTCCTCAGCCCACTTTTCGGTTCCTCAATCCATTTTTGGGTTTATTAGCACATTTTTAGGTCCCTCAGTTCATTTTTGGGTTCCTCAATCCATTTTTGGGTTCCTGAGCCTATCTTTGGGTACCTAAATCACTTTTTTTCATTGATCAGCCTATTTTTGGTTCATTCGGCCCATTTTTGGGTCTCTCATCTAATATTTAGGTCTCTCAAATCATTTTTGGGCCCCTCAGCCCATTTTTGGGTTCCTCAGACCATTTGTGGTTTCTTTAGTCCATTTCTGGTCCCTCAGTTCATTTTTGGGTTCTTCACACAATTTTTGGGTGCCTCTGTTCATTTTTGGGTCCATCAATCCATTTTTGGTTACTCAATCCTTTTTTGAGTTCCTCACACCAATTTTGGATTCCTCAACCCAATTTTGTCATCCTCAATCTATTTTTAGGCCCCTCAAACTATTTTTGTCTTCCGCAATCCAGTTTTGGGTTCCTGAGCTCATTTTTGGTCCCTCAGTTCATTTTTGGGTCTTTCAATCCGTTTTTGGGTTTCTCACACCATTTTTCATTCCCTCAATCCATTTTTGGGTTCCTCAGCCCATTTTTCGGTTCCTCAATCCATTTTTGGGTTCCTCAGCTCATTTTTCGGTTCCTCAATCCATTTTTGGGTTCCATAGTCCATTTTTAGGTCCCTCAGTTCATTTTTGGGTTCCTCAATCCATTTTTAGGTTCCTGAGCCTATTTTTGGGTACCTAAATCCATTTTTTTATTTCTCAGCCTATTTTTGGTTCATTCGGCCCATTTTTGGGGTCTCTCAGCTAGTATTTAGGTCTCTCAATTCGTTTTTGTGTCCCTCAGCCAATTTTTGGTTTCCTCAGACCAATTGTGGTTTCTTTAGTCCATTTCTGGTCCCTCAGTTCAGTTTTGGGTTCTTCACACAATTTTTGGGTGCCTCTGTTCATTTTTGGGTCCATCAATACATTTTTGGTTACTCAATCCTTTTTTGAGTTCCTCACACCAATTTTGGATTCCTCAACCCAATTTTGCCATCCTCAATCTATTTTTAGGCCCCTCAAACTAGTTTTGTGTTCCTCAATCCATTCTTGGGTTCCTCAGCCCATTTTTCGTTCCCTCAATCCATTTTTTGTTCCTTCAGCCCATTTTTGGTTTCTTCAAAACATTTTTGGATCCCTCGGCCCATTTTTGGGTCCCTCAACCCATTTTTGGGTTCCTCAATCCATTCTTGACTTCCTCACTTATTTTTTAGGCCCCTCAAAATATTTTAGTTTTCCTCAATCCATTTTTTGGGTTCCTGAGCTCATTTTTGGTCCCTCGGTTCATTTTTTGGTTCCTCAATCCATTTTTGGGTTCCTTAGTCCATTTTTAGGGCCCTCAGTTCATTTTTGGGTTCCTCAACCCATTTTTTGGTTCCTGAGCCCATATTTGGATGCCTCAATCTATTTTTGGGTTCCTCACACCATTTTTTGCTCCCTCAATCCATTTTTGGTTCCCTCAGCCCATTTTTCAATTCCGCGATCCAGTTTTTGATCCCTCAGCCCATTTTTGGTTTCCTCAATCCTTTTTTGGGTCCCTCAAACCATTTCTCGGTTCCTCACACCATTTTTTGTTTCCTCAATCCTTTTTTGGTTTCCTAAGCCCATTTTTGGGGTTTTTCCGTCAATGTTTTGGTCCCTCGGCACATTTTTGGGTACCTCAATCCTTTTTTGAGTCCCTCAAACCATTTTTCGGTTCCTCACACCATTTTTCGTTCCCTCAATTCTTTTTTGGTTTCCTCACAGCATTTTTCCTTTCTGCAATCCCTTTTTAGTTTCCTCAAATGATTTTTGTGTCCCTCAATACATTTTGGGTTTTCTCAGCCTTATTTTGGGTTCCTCAATCCATTTTTGTTTTCCTCATCCCAATTTTGCCATCCTCAAGCTATTGTTAGGTCCCTCAAACTTTTTTTGTATTCCTCCAACCATTTTTGGGTCCCTCGGCCCATTTTTCAGAGCCTCAGTTCATTTTTGGGTCCCTCAATCTATTTTTGGGTTCCTCATCCCATTTTTCATTCCCTCAATCTTTTTTTTGGGTTCCTCACACCATTTTTGGGTTACTCAATCCTTTTTTGGATTCCTCACACCATTTTTGGGTTACTCAATCCTTTTTTGGGTTCCTCACACCACTTTTGGATTCCTCAACCCAATTTTGTTATCCTCAATCTACTTTTAGTCCCCTCCAACTTTTTTTGTGTTCCTCAATCCAGTTTTGTGTTCCTGAGCTCATTTTTGGTCCCTCAGTTCATTTTTGGGTCTTTCAATTCATTTTTGGGTTTCTCAAACCATTTTTCATTCCCACAATCCCTTTTTGGGTTCCTCAGCCCATTTTTCGGTTCCTCAATCCATTTTGGGTTCCTTAGCCCATTTTTAGGTCCCTCAGTTCATTTTTGGGTTCCTCAATCCATTTTTGGGTTCCTGAGCCTATCTTTGGGTACCTAAATCACTTTTTTTCATTGATCAGCCTATTTTTGGTTCATTCGGCCCATTTTTGGGTCTCTCATCTAATATTTAGGTCTCTCAAATCATTTTTGGGTCCCTCAGCCCATTTTTGGGTTCCTCAGACCGTTTGTGGTTTCTTTAGTCCATTTCTGCTCCCTCAGTTCATTTTTGGGTTCTTCACACAATTTTTGGGTGCCTCTGTTCATTTTTGGGTTCATCAATCCATTTTTGGTTACTCAATCCTTTTTTGAGTTCCTCACACGAATTTTGGATTCCTCAACCCAATTTTGTCATCCTCAATCTATTTTTAGGCCCCTCAAACTATTTTTGTCTTCCGCAATCCAGTTTTGGGTTCCTGAGCTCATTTTTGGTCCCTCAGTTCATTTTTGGGTCTTTCAATCCGTTTTTGGGTTTCTCACACCATTTTTCATTCCCTCAATCCATTTTTGGGTTCCTCAGCCCATTTTTCGGTTCCTCAATCCATTTTTGGGTTCCTCAGCCCATTTTTCGGTTCCTCAATCCATTTTTGGGTTCCATAGTCCATTTTTAGGTCCCTCAGTTCATTTTTAGGTTCCTCAATCCATTTTTATGTTCCTGAGCCTATTTTTGGGTACCTAAATTCATTTTTTTATTCCTCAGCCTATTTTTGGTTCATTCGGCCCATTTTTGGGGTCTCTCAGCTAGTATTTAGGTCTCTCAATTCATTTTTGTGTCCCTCAGCCAATTTTTGGTTTCCTCAGACCAATTGTGGTTTCTTTAGTCCATTTCTGGTCCCTCAGTTCAGTTTTGGGTTCTTCACACAATTTTTGGGTGCCTCTGTTCATTTTTGGGTCCATCAATCTATTTTTGGTTACTCAATCCTTTTTTGAGTTCCTCACACCAATTTTGGATTCCTCAACCCAATTTTGCCATCCTCAATCTATTTTTAGGCCCCTCAAACTAGTTCTGTGTTCCACAATCCATTTTTGGGTTCCTCAGCCCATTTTTCGTTCCCTCAATCCATTTTTTGTTCCTTCAGCCCATTTTTGGTTTCCTCAAAACATTTTTGGATCCCTCGGCCCATTTTTGGGTCCCTCAACCTATTTTTGGGTTCCTCAATCCATTCTTGACTTCCTCACTTATTTTTTAGGCCCCTCAAAATATTTTAGTTTTCCTCAATCCATTTTTTGGGTTCCTGAGCTCATTTTTGGTCCCTCGGTTCATTTTTGGGTCTCTCAATCCATTTTTGGGTTTCTCACACCATTTTTCATTCCCTCAATCCATTTTTGGGTTCCTCAGCTCATTTTTCGGTTCCTCAATCCATTTTTGGGTTCCTTAGTCCATTTTTAGGTCCCTCAGTTCATTTTCGGGGTTCCTCAATCCATTTTTGGGTTCCTGAACCCATATTTGGATGCCTCAAACTATTTTTGGGTTCCTCACACCATTTTTTGTTCCCTCAATCCATTTTTGGTTCCCTCAGCCCATTTTTCAATTCCGCAATCCAGTTTTTGATCCCTCAGCCCATTTTTGGTTTCCTCAATCCTTTTTTGGGTCCCTCAAACCATTTTTCGGTTTCTCACACCATTTTTTGTTCCCTCAATCCTTTTTTGGTTTCCTAAGCCCATTTTTGGTGTTTTTCAGTCAATTTTTTGATCCCTCAGCCCATTTTTGGTTTCCTCAATCCTTTTTTGAGTCCCTGAAACCATTTTTCGGTTCCTCACACCATTTTTCGTTCCCTCAATTCTTTTTTGGTTTCCTCACAGCATTTTTCCTTTCTGCAATCCCTTTTTAGTTTCCTCAAATGATTTTTGTGTCCCTCAACCCATTTTTGGGTTCATGAGCCCATATTTGGATGCCTCAATCTATTTTTGGGTTCCTCACACCATTTTTGGTTCCCTCAGCCCATGTTTCAATTCCGCAATCCAGTTTTTGATCCCTCAGCACATTTTTGGTTTCCTCAATCCTTTTTTGGGTCCCTCAAACCATTTTTCGGTTTCTCACATCATTTTTTGTTCCCTCAATCCTTTTTTGGTTTCCTAAGCCCATTTTTTGGGTTTTTCAGTCAATTTTTGGGTTTTTTAGTCAATTTTTGGGTCCCTCAATCCATTTTTGGTTTCCTCACACCATTTTTCGTTCCCTCAATCCTTTTTTGGTTTTCTCACAGCATTTTTCATTTCTGCAATCCTTTTTTAGGTTCCTCAAATCATTTTTGGGTCCCTCAATCCATTTTTGGTTTTCTCAGCCCTATTTTGGGTTCCTCAATCCATTTTTGAGTTCCTCGGCCCATTTTTGGTTCCTCAGTTCATTTTTGGGTTCCTCAATCCATTTTTTGGCTTACTCAGACCATTTCTAGTTCGTTCAGCTCATTTTTGGGTTCCTCAATCCATTTTTGGGTCTCTCAGCCAATTTTTGTGTCTCTCAATCCATTTTTGGGTTCCTCAGACCATTTGAGGTTTCTTTAGACAATTTTTGGGTCCCTCGGCCCATTTTTAGGTCCCTCAGTTCATTTTTGGGTTCTTCAAACCATTTTTGGGTTCCTCAATCCAGTTTTGGTTTCTTCAACCCAATTTTGCCTTCCTCAATCTATTTTAAGGTCCCTCAATCTATTTTTGTGTTCCTCAAACCATTTTTGGGTTTCTTCACACCATTTTTGGGTGCCTCTGTTCATTTGTCGGTTCGTCAACCCATTTTTCGGTTCCTTCACAGCATTTTTGGTTCCCTCAATCCTTTTTTGGGTTCCTCACACAATTTTTCATTCCTTCAATCCTTTTTTGGGTTCCTCACACCATTTTTGGGTTACTCAATCCTTTTTTGGGTTCCTCACACCATTTTTGGGTTACTCAATCCTTTTTTGGGTTCCTCACACCACTTTTGGATTCCTCAACCCAATTTTGTTATCCTCAATCTACTTTTAGGCCCCTCCAACTTTTTTTGTGTTCCTCAATCCAGTTTTGGGTTCCTGAGCTCATTTTTGGTCCCTCAGTTCATTTTTGGGTCTTTCAATCCATTTTTGGGTTTCTCACACCATTTTTCATTCCCTCAATCCATTTTTGAGTTCCTCAGCCCACTTTTCGGTTCCTCAATCCATTTTTGGGTTTATTAGCACATTTTTAGGTCCCTCAGTTCATTTTTGGGTTCCTCAATCCATTTTTGGGTTCCTGAGCCTATCTTTGGGTACCTAAATCACTTTTTTTCATTGATCAGCCTATTTTTGGTTCATTCGGCCCATTTTTGGGTCTCTCATCTAATATTTAGGTCTCTCAAATCATTTTTGGGCCCCTCAGCCCATTTTTGGGTTCCTCAGACCATTTGTGGTTTCTTTAGTCCATTTCTGGTCCCTCAGTTCATTTTTGGGTTCTTCACACAATTTTTGGGTGCCTCTGTTCATTTTTGGGTCCATCAATCCATTTTTGGTTACTCAATCCTTTTTTGAGTTCCTCACACCAATTTTGGATTCCTCAACCCAATTTTGTCATCCTCAATCTATTTTTAGGCCCCTCAAACTATTTTTGTCTTCCGCAATCCAGTTTTGGGTTCCTGAGCTCATTTTTGGTCCCTCAGTTCATTTTTGGGTCTTTCAATCCGTTTTTGGGTTTCTCACACCATTTTTCATTCCCTCAATCCATTTTTGGGTTCCTCAGCCCATTTTTCGGTTCCTCAATCCATTTTTGGGTTCCTCAGCCCATTTTTCGGTTCCTCAATCCATTTTTGGGTTCCATAGTCCATTTTTAGGTCCCTCAGTTCATTTTTAGGTTCCTCAATCCATTTTTAGGTTCCTGAGCCTATTTTTGGGTACCTAAATTCATTTTTTTATTCCTCAGCCTATTTTTGGTTCATTCGGCCCATTTTTGGGGTCTCTCAGATAGTATTTAGGTCTCTCAATTCATTTTTGTGTCCCTCAGCCAATTTTTGGTTTCCTCAGACCAATTGTGGTTTCTTTAGTCCATTTCTGGTCCCTCAGTTCAGTTTTGGGTTCTTCACACAATTTTTGGGTGCCTCTGTTCATTTTTGGGTCCATCAATCTATTTTTGGTTACTCAATCCTTTTTTGAGTTCCTCACACCAATTTTGGATTCCTCAACCCAATTTTGCCATCCTCAATCTATTTTTAGGCCCCTCAAACTAGTTTTGTGTTCCTCAATCCATTCTTGGGTTCCTCAGCCCGTTTTTCATTCCCTCAATCCATTTTTTGTTCCTTCAGCCCATTTTTGGTTTCTTCAAAACATTTTTGGATCCCTCGGCCCATTTTTGGGTCCCTCAACCCATTTTTGGGTTCCTCAATCCATTCTTGACTTCCTCACTTATTTTTTAGGCCCCTCAAAATATTTTAGTTTTCCTCAATCCATTTTTTGGGTTCCTGAGCTCATTTTTGGTCCCTCGGTTCATTTTTTGGTTCCTCAATCCATTTTTGGGTTCCTTAGTCCATTTTTAGGGCCCTCAGTTCATTTTTGGGTTCCTCAACCCATTTTTTGGTTCCTGAGCCCATATTTGGATGCCTCAATCTATTTTTGGGTTCCTCACACCATTTTTTGCTCCCTCAATCCATTTTTGGTTCCCTCAGCCCATTTTTCAATTCCGCGATCCAGTTTTTGATCCCTCAGCCCATTTTTGGTTTCCTCAATCCTTTTTTGGGTCCCTCAAACCATTTCTCGGTTCCTCACACCATTTTTTGTTTCCTCAATCCTTTTTTGGTTTCCTAAGCCCATTTTTGGGGTTTTTCCGTCAATGTTTTGGTCCCTCGGCACATTTTTGGGTACCTCAATCCTTTTTTGAGTCCCTCAAACCATTTTTCGGTTCCTCACACCATTTTTCGTTCCCTCAATTCTTTTTTGGTTTCCTCACAGCATTTTTCCTTTCTGCAATCCCTTTTTAGTTTCCTCAAATGATTTTTGTGTCCCTCAATACATTTTGGGTTTTCTCAGCCTTATTTTGGGTTCCTCAATCCATTTTTGTTTTCCTCATCCCAATTTTGCCATCCTCAAGCTATTGTTAGGTCCCTCAAACTTTTTTTGTATTCCTCCAACCATTTTTGGGTCCCTCGGCCCATTTTTCAGAGCCTCAGTTCATTTTTGGGTGCCTCAATCTATTTTTGGGTTCCTCATCCCATTTTTCATTCCCTCAATCTTTTTTTTGGGTTCCTCACACCATTTTTGGGTTACTCAATCCTTTTTTGGATTCCTCACACCATTTTTGGGTTACTCAATCCTTTTTTGGGTTCCTCACACCACTTTTGGATTCCTCAACCCAATTTTGTTATCCTCAATCTACTTTTAGTCCCCTCCAACTTTTTTTGTGTTCCTCAATCCAGTTTTGTGTTCCTGAGCTCATTTTTGGTCCCTCAGTTCATTTTTGGGTCTTTCAATTCATTTTTGGGTTTCTCAAACCATTTTTCATTCCCACAATCCCTTTTTGGGTTCCTCAGCCCATTTTTCGGTTCCTCAATCCATTTTTGGGTTCCTTAGCCCATTTTTAGGTCCCTCAGTTCATTTTTGGGTTCCTCAATCCATTTTTGGGTTCCTGAGCCTATCTTTGGGTACCTAAATCACTTTTTTTCATTGATCAGCCTATTTTTGGTTCATTCGGCCCATTTTTGGGTCTCTCATCTAATATTTAGGTCTCTCAAATCATTTTTGGGTCCCTCAGCCCATTTTTGGGTTCCTCAGACCGTTTGTGGTTTCTTTAGTCCATTTCTGCTCCCTCAGTTCATTTTTGGGTTCTTCACACAATTTTTGGGTGCCTCTGTTCATTTTTGGGTTCATCAATCCATTTTTGGTTACTCAATCCTTTTTTGAGTTCCTCACACGAATTTTGGATTCCTCAACCCAATTTTGTCATCCTCAATCTATTTTTAGGCCCCTCAAACTATTTTTGTCTTCCGCAATCCAGTTTTGGGTTCCTGAGCTCATTTTTGGTCCCTCAGTTCATTTTTGGGTCTTTCAATCCGTTTTTGGGTTTCTCACACCATTTTTCATTCCCTCAATCCATTTTTGGGTTCCTCAGCCCATTTTTCGGTTCCTCAATCCATTTTTGGGTTCCTCAGCCCATTTTTCGGTTCCTCAATCCATTTTTGGGTTCCATAGTCCATTTTTAGGTCCCTCAGTTCATTTTTAGGTTCCTCAATCCATTTTTAGGTTCCTGAGCCTATTTTTGGGTACCTAAATTCATTTTTTTATTCCTCAGCCTATTTTTGGTTCATTCGGCCCATTTTTGGGGTTTCTCAGCTAGTATTTAGGTCTCTCAATTCATTTTTGTGTCCCTCAGCCAATTTTTGGTTTCCTCAGACCAATTGTGGTTTCTTTAGTCCATTTCTGGTCCCTCAGTTCAGTTTTGGGTTCTTCACACAATTTTTGGGTGCCTCTGTTCATTTTTGGGTCCATCAATCTATTTTTGGTTACTCAATCCTTTTTTGAGTTCCTCACACCAATTTTGGATTCCTCAACCCAATTTTGCCATCCTCAATCTATTTTTAGGCCCCTCAAACTAGTTTTGTGTTCCACAATCCATTTTTGGGTTCCTCAGCCCATTTTTCGTTCCCTCAATCCATTTTTTGTTCCTTCAGCCCATTTTTGGTTTCCTCAAAACATTCTTGGATCCCTCGGCCCATTTTTGGGTCCCTCAACCTATTTTTGGGTTCCTCAATCCATTCTTGACTTCCTCACTTATTTTTTAGGCCCCTCAAAATATTTTAGTTTTCCTCAATCCATTTTTTGGGTTCCTGAGCTCATTTTTGGTCCCTCGGTTCATTTTTGGGTCTCTCAATCCATTTTTGGGTTTCTCACACCATTTTTCATTCCCTCAATCCATTTTTGGGTTCCTCAGCTCATTTTTCGGTTCCTCAATCCATTTTTGGGTTCCTTAGTCCATTTTTAGGTCCCTCAGTTCATTTTTGGGTTCCTCAATCCATTTTTGGGTTCCTGAGCCCATATTTGGATGCCTCAAACTATTTTTGGGTTCCTCACACCATTTTTTGTTCCCTCAATCCATTTTTGGTTCCCTCAGCCCATTTTTCAATTCCGCAATCCAGTTTTTGATCCCTCAGCCCATTTTTGGTTTCCTCAATCCTTTTTTGGGTCCCTCAAACCATTTTTCGGTTTCTCACACCATTTTTTGTTCCCTCAATCCTTTTTTGGTTTCCTAAGCCCATTTTTGGTGTTTTTCAGTCAATTTTTTGATCCCTCAGCCCATTTTTGGTTTCCTCAATCCTTTTTTGAGTCCCTCAAACCATTTTTCGGTTTCTCACACCATTTTTCGTTCCCTCAATTCTTTTTTGGTTTCCTCACAGCATTTTTCCTTTCTGCAATCCCTTTTTAGTTTCCTCAAATGATTTTTGTGTCCCTCAACCCATTTTTGGGTTCATGAGCCCATATTTGGATGCCTCAATCTATTTTTGGGTTCCTCACACCATTTTTGGTTCCCTCAGCCCATGTTTCAATTCCGCAATCCAGTTTTTGATCCCTCAGCACATTTTTGGTTTCCTCAATCCTTTTTTGGGTCCCTCAAACCATTTTTCGGTTTCTCACATCATTTTATGTTCCCTCAATCCTTTTTTGGTTTCCTAAGCCCATTTTTTGGGTTTTTCAGTCAATTTTTGGGTTTTTTAGTCAATTTTTGGGTCCCTCAATCCATTTTTGGTTTCCTCACACCATTTTTCGTTCCCTCAATCCTTTTTTGGTTTTCTCACAGCATTTTTCATTTCTGCAATCCTTTTTTAGGTTCCTCAAATCATTTTTGGGTCCCTCAATCCATTTTTGGTTTTCTCAGCCCTATTTTGGGTTCCTCAATCCATTTTTGAGTTCCTCGGCCCATTTTTGGTTCCTCAGTTCATTTTTGGGTTCCTCAATCCATTTTTTGGCTTACTCAGACCATTTCTAGTTCGTTCAGCTCATTTTTGGGTTCCTCAATCCATTTTTGGGTCTCTCAGCCAATTTTTGTGTCTCTCAATCCATTTTTGGGTTCCTCAGACCATTTGAGGTTTCTTTAGACAATTTTTGGGTCCCTTAGTCCATTTTTAGGTCCCTCAGTTCATTTTTGGGTTCTTCAAACCATTTTTGGGTTCCTCAATCCAGTTTTGGTTTCTTCAACCCAATTTTGCCTTCCTCAATCTATTTTAAGGTCCCTCAATCTATTTTTGTGTTCCTCAAACCATTTTTGGGTTTCTTCACACCATTTTTGGGTGCCTCTGTTCATTTGTCGGTTCGTCAACCCATTTTTCGGTTCCTTCACAGCATTTTTGGTTCCCTCAATCCTTTTTTGGGTTCCTCACACAATTTTTCATTCCTTCAATCCTTTTCTGGGTTCCTCACACCATTTTTGGGTTACTCAATCCTTTTTTGGGTTCCTCACACCATTTTTGGGTTACTCAATCCTTTTTTGGGTTCCTCACACCACTTTTGGATTCCTCAACCCAATTTTGTTATCCTCAATCTACTTTTAGGCCCCTCCAACTTTTTTTGTGTTCCTCAATCCAGTTTTGGGTTCCTGAGCTCATTTTTGGTCCCTCAGTTCATTTTTGGGTCTTTCAATCCATTTTTGGGTTTCTCACACCATTTTTCATTCCCTCAATCCATTTTTGAGTTCCTCAGCCCACTTTTCGGTTCCTCAATCCATTTTTGGGTTTATTAGCACATTTTTAGGTCCCTCAGTTCATTTTTGGGTTCCTCAATCCATTTTTGGGTTCCTGAGCCTATCTTTGGGTACCTAAATCACTTTTTTTCATTGATCAGCCTATTTTTGGTTCATTCGGCCCATTTTTGGGTCTCTCATCTAATATTTAGGTCTCTCAAATCATTTTTGGGCCCCTCAGCCCATTTTTGGGTTCCTCAGACCATTTGTGGTTTCTTTAGTCCATTTCTGGTCCCTCAGTTCATTTTTGGGTTCTTCACACAATTTTTGGGTGCCTCTGTTCATTTTTGGGTCCATCAATCCATTTTTGGTTACTCAATCCTTTTTTGAGTTCCTCACACGAATTTTGGATTCCTCAACCCAATTTTGTCATCCTCAATCTATTTTTAGGCCCCTCAAACTATTTTTGTCTTCCGCAATCCAGTTTTGGGTTCCTGAGCTCATTTTTGGTCCCTCAGTTCATTTTTGGGTCTTTCAATCCGTTTTTGGGTTTCTCACACCATTTTTCATTCCCTCAATCCATTTTTGGGTTCCTCAGCCCATTTTTCGGTTCCTCAATCCATTTTTGGGTTCCTCAGCCCATTTTTCGGTTCCTCAATCCATTTTTGGGTTCCATAGTCCATTTTTAGGTCCCTCAGTTCATTTTTAGGTTCCTCAATCCATTTTTAGGTTCCTGAGCCTATTTTTGGGTACCTAAATTCATTTTTTTATTCCTCAGCCTATTTTTGGTTCATTCGGCCCATTTTTGGGGTCTCTCAGATAGTATTTAGGTCTCTCAATTCATTTTTGTGTCCCTCAGCCAATTTTTGGTTTCCTCAGACCAATTGTGGTTTCTTTAGTCCATTTCTGGTCCCTCAGTTCAGTTTTGGGTTCTTCACACAATTTTTGGGTGCCTCTGTTCATTTTTGGGTCCATCAATCTATTTTTGGTTACTCAATCCTTTTTTGAGTTCCTCACACCAATTTTGGATTCCTCAAACCAATTTTGCCATCCTCAATCTATTTTTAGGCCCCTCAAACTAGTTTTGCGTTCCTCAATCCATTTTTGGGTTCCTCAGCCCATTTTTCGTTCCCTCAATCCATTTTTTGTTCCTTCATCCCATTTTTGGTTTCCTCAAAACATTTTTGGATCCCTCAGCACATTTTTGGGTCCCTCAACCTATTTTTGGGTTCCTCAATCCATTCTTGACTTCCTCACTTATTTTTTAGGCCCCTCAAAATATTTTAGTTTTCCTCAATCCATTTTTTGGGTTCCTGAGCTCATTTTTGGTCCCTCGGTTCATTTTTGGGTCTCTCAATCCATTTTTGGGTTTCTCACACCATTTTTCATTCCCTCAATCCATTTTTGGGTTCCTCAGCTCATTTTTCGGTTCCTCAATCCATTTTTGGGTTCCATAGTCCATTTTTAGGTCCCTCAGTTCATTTTTGGGTTCCTCAATCCATTTTTAGGTTCCTGAGCCTATTTTTGGGTACCTAAATCCATTTTTTTATTTCTCAGCCTATTTTTGGTTCATTCGGCCCATTTTTGGGGTCTCTCAGCTAGTATTTAGGTCTCTCAATTCGTTTTTGTGTCCCTCAGCCAATTTTTGGTTTCCTCAGACCAATTGTGGTTTCTTTAGTCCATTTCTGGTCCCTCAGTTCATTTTTGGGTTCTTCACACAATTTTTGGGTGCCTCTGTTCATTTTTGGGTCCATCAATACATTTTTGGTTACTCAATCCTTTTTTGAGTTCCTCACACCAATTTTGGATTCCTCAACCCAATTTTGCCATCCTCAATCTATTTTTAGGCCCCTCAAACTAGTTTTGTGTTCCTCAATCCATTCTTGGGTTCCTCAGCCCGTTTTTCATTCCCTCAATCCATTTTTTGTTCCTTCAGACCATTTTTGGTTTCTTCAAAACATTTTTGGATCCCTCGGCCCATTTTTGGGTCCCTCAACCCATTTTTGGGTTCCTCAATCCATTCTTGACTTCCTCACTTATTTTTTAGGCCCCTCAAAATATTTTAGTTTTCCTCAATCCATTTTTTGGGTTCCTGAGCTCATTTTTGGTCCCTCGGTTCATTTTTTGGTTCCTCAATCCATTTTTGGGTTCCTTAGTCCATTTTTAGGGCCCTCAGTTCATTTTTGGGTTCCTCAACCCATTTTTTGGTTCCTGAGCCCATATTTGGATGCCTCAATCTATTTTTGGGTTCCTCACACCATTTTTTGTTCCCTCAATCCATTTTTGGTTCCCTCAGCCCATTTTTCAATTCCGCGATCCAGTTTTTGATCCCTCAGCCCATTTTTGGTTTCCTCAATCCTTTTTTGGGTCCCTCAAACCATTTCTCGGTTCCTCACACCATTTTTTGTTTCCTCAATCCTTTTTTGGTTTCCTAAGCCCATTTTTGGGGTTTTTCAGTCAATTTTTTGGTCCCTCGGCACATTTTTGGGTACCTCGATCCGTTTTTGAGTCCCTCAAACCATTTTTCGGTTCCTCACACCATTTTTCGTTCCCTCAATTCTTTTTTGGTTTCCTCACAGCATTTTTCCTTTCTGCAATCCCTTTTTAGTTTCCTCAAATGATTTTTGTGTCCCTCAATACATTTTGGGTTTTCTCAGCCTTATTTTGGGTTCCTCAATCCATTTTTGTTTTCCTCATCCCAATTTTGCCATCCTCAAGCTATTGTTAGGTCCCTCAAACTTTTTTTGTATTCCTCCAACCATTTTTGGGTCCCTCGGCCCATTTTTCAGAGCCTCAGTTCATTTTTGGGTGCCTCAATCTATTTTTGGGTTCCTCATCCCATTTTTCATTCCCTCAATCTTTTTTTTGGGTTCCTCACACCATTTTTGGGTTACTCAATCCTTTTTTGGATTCCTCACACCATTTTTGGGTTACTCAATCCTTTTTTGGGTTCCTCACACCACTTTTGGATTCCTCAACCCAATTTTGTTATCCTCAATCTACTTTTAGGCCCCTCCAACTTTTTTTGTGTTCCTCAATCCAGTTTTGTGTTCCTGAGCTCATTTTTGGTCCCTCAGTTCATTTTTGGGTCTTTCAATTCATTTTTGGGTTTCTCAAACCATTTTTCATTCCCACAATCCCTTTTTGGGTTCCTCAGCCCATTTTTCGGTTCCTCAATCCATTTTTGGGTTCCTTAGCCCATTTTTAGGTCCCTCAGTTCATTTTTGGGTTCCTCAATCCATTTTTGGGTTCCTGAGCCTATCTTTGGGTACCTAAATCACTTTTTTTCATTGATCAGCCTATTTTTGGTTCATTCGGCCCATTTTTGGGTCTCTCATCTAATATTTAGGTCTCTCAAATCATTTTTGGGTCCCTCAGCCCATTTTTGGGTTCCTCAGACCGTTTGTGGTTTCTTTAGTCCATTTCTGGTCCCTCAGTTCATTTTTGGGTTCTTCACACAATTTTTGGGTGCCTCTGTTCATTTTTGGGTTCATCAATCCATTTTTGGTTACTCAATCCTTTTTTGAGTTCCTCACACGAATTTTGGATTCCTCAACCCAATTTTGTCATCCTCAATCTATTTTTAGGCCCCTCAAACTATTTTTGTCTTCCGCAATCCAGTTTTGGGTTCCTGAGCTCATTTTTGGTCCCTCAGTTCATTTTTGGGTCTTTCAATCCGTTTTTGGGTTTCTCACACCATTTTTCATTCCCTCAATCCATTTTTGGGTTCCTCAGCCCATTTTTCGGTTCCTCAATCCATTTTTGGGTTCCTCAGCCCATTTTTCGGTTCCTCAATCCATTTTTGGGTTCCATAGTCCATTTTTAGGTCCCTCAGTTCATTTTTGGGTTCCTCAATCCATTTTTAGGTTCCTGAGCCTATTTTTGGGTACCTAAATTCATTTTTTTTATTCCTCAGCCTATTTTTGGTTCATTCGGCCCATTTTTGGGGTCTCTCAGCTAGTATTTAGGTCTCTCAATTCATTTTTGTGTCCCTCAGCCAATTTTTGGTTTCCTCAGACCAATTGTGGTTTCTTTAGTCCATTTCTGGTCCCTCAGTTCAGTTTTGGGTTCTTCACACAATTTTTGGGTGCCTCTGTTCATTTTTGGGTCCATCAATCTATTTTTGGTTACTCAATCCTTTTTTGAGTTCCTCACACCAATTTTGGATTCCTCAACCCAATTTTGCCATCCTCAATCTATTTTTAGGCCCCTCAAACTAGTTTTGTGTTCCACAATCCATTTTTCGGTTCCTCAGCCCATTTTTCGTTCCCTCAATCCATTTTTTGTTCCTTCAGCCCATTTTTGGTTTCCGCAAAACATTTTTGGATCCCTCGGCCCATTTTTGGGTCCCTCAACCTATTTTTGGGTTCCTCAATCCATTCTTGACTTCCTCACTTATTTTTTAGGCCCCTCAAAATATTTTAGTTTTCCTCAATCCATTTTTTGGATTCCTGAGATCATTTTTGGTCCCTCGGTTCATTTTTGGGTCTCTCAATCCATTTTTGGGTTTCTCACACCATTTTTCATTTTCTCAATCCATTTTTGGATTCCTCAGCTCATTTTTCGGTTCCTCAATCCATTTTTGGGTTCCTTAGTCCATTTTTAGGTCCCTCAGTTCATTTTTGGGTTCCTCAACCCATTTTTGGGTTCCTGAGCCCATATTTGGATGCCTCAATCTATTTTTGGGTTCCTCACACCATTTTTTGTTCCCTCAATCCATTTTTGGTTCCCTCAGCCCATTTTTCAATTCCGCAATCCAGTTTTTGATCCCTCAGCCCATTTTTGGTTTCCTCAATCCTTTTTTGGGTCCCTCAAACCATTTTTCGGTTTCTCACACCATTTTTTGTTCCCTCAATCCTTTTTTGGTTTCCTAAGCCCATTTTTGGTGTTTTTCAGTCAATTTTTTGGTCCCTCGGCACATTTTTGGGTACCTCAATCCTTTTTTGAGTCCCTCAAACCATTTTTCGGTTCCTCACACCATTTTTCGTTCCCTCAATTCTTTTTTGGTTTCCTCACAGCATTTTTCCTTTCTGCAATCCCTTTTTAGTTTCCTCAAATGATTTTTGTGTCCCTCAACCCATTTTTGGGTTCATGAGCCCATATTTGGATGCCTCAATCTATTTTTGGGTTCCTCACACCATTTTTGGTTCCCTCAGCCCATGTTTCAATTCCGCAATCCAGTTTTTGATCCCTCAGCACATTTTTGGTTTCCTCAATCCTTTTTTGGGTCCCTCAAACCATTTTTCGGTTCCTCACACCATTTTTTGTTCCCTCAATCCTTTTTTGGTTTCCTAAGCCCATTTTTTGGGTTTTTCAGTCAATTTTTGGGTTTTTCAGTCAATTTTTGGGTCCCTCAATCCATTTTTGGTTTCCTCACACCATTTTTCGTTCCCTCAATCCTTTTTTGGTTTTCTCACAGCATTTTTCATTTCTGCAATCCTTTTTTAGGTTCCTCAAATCATTTTTGGGTCCCTCAATCCATTTTTGGTTTTCTCAGCCCTATTTTGGGTTCCTCAATCCATTTTGAGTTCCTCGGCCCATTTTTGGTTCCTCAGTTCATTTTTGGGTTCCTCAATCCATTTTTTGGCTTACTCAGACCATTTCTAGTTCGTTCAGCTCATTTTTGGGTTCCTCAATCCATTTTTGGGTCTCTCAGCCAATTTTTGTGTCTCTCAATCCATTTTTGGGTTCCTCAGACCATTTGAGGTTTCTTTAGACAATTTTTGGGTCCCTTAGTCCATTTTTAGGTCCCTCAGTTCATTTTTGGGTTCTTCAAACCATTTTTGGGTTCCTCAATCCAGTTTTGGTTTCTTCAACCCAATTTTGCCTTCCTCAATCTATTTTAAGGTCCCTCAATCTATTTTTGTGTTCCTCAAACCATTTTTGGGTTTCTTCACACCATTTTTGGGTGCCTCTGTTCATTTGTCGGTTCGTCAACCCATTTTTCGGTTCCTTCACAGCATTTTTGGTTCCCTCAATCCTTTTTTGGGTTCCTCACACAATTTTTCATTCCCTCAAACCTTTTCTGGGTTCCTCACACCATTTTTGGGTTACTCAATCCTTTTTTGGGTTCCTCACACCATTTTTGGGTTACTCAATCCTTTTTTGGGTTCCTCACACCACTTTTGGATTCCTCAACCCAATTTTGTTATCCTCAATCTACTTTTAGGCCCCTCCAACTTTTTTTGTGTTCCTCAATCCAGTTTTGGGTTCCTGAGCTCATTTTTGGTCCCTCAGTTCATTTTTGGGTCTTTCAATCCATTTTTGGGTTTCTCACACCATTTTTCATTCCCTCAATCCATTTTTGAGTTCCTCAGCCCACTTTTCGGTTCCTCAATCCATTTTTGGGTTCATTAGCACATTTTTAGGTCCCTCAGTTCATTTTTGGGTTCCTCAATCCATTTTTGGGTTCCTGAGCCTATCTTTGGGTACCTAAATCACTTTTTTTCATTGATCAGCCTATTTTTGGTTCATTCGGCCCATTTTTGGGTCTCTCATCTAATATTTAGGTCTCTCAAATCATTTTTGGGCCCCTCAGCCCATTTTTGGGTTCCTCAGACCATTTGTGGTTTCTTTAGTCCATTTCTGGTCCCTCAGTTCATTTTTGGGTTCTTCACACAATTTTTGGGTGCCTCTGTTCATTTTTGGGTCCATCAATCCATTTTTGGTTACTCAATCCTTTTTTGAGTTCCTCACACCAATTTTGGATTCCTCAACCCAATTTTGTCATCCTCAATCTATTTTTAGGCCCCTCAAACTATTTTTGTCTTCCGCAATCCAGTTTTGGGTTCCTGAGCTCATTTTTGGTCCCTCAGTTCATTTTTGGGTCTTTCAATCCGTTTTTGGGTTTCTCACACCATTTTTCATTCCCTCAATCCATTTTTGGGTTCCTCAGCCCATTTTTCGGTTCCTCAATCCATTTTTGGGTTCCTCAGCCCATTTTTCGGTTCCTCAATCCATTTTTGGGTTCCATAGTCCATTTTTAGGTCCCTCAGTTCATTTTTAGGTTCCTCAATCCATTTTTAGGTTCCTGAGCCTATTTTTGGGTACCTAAATTCTTTTTTTTATTCCTCAGCCTATTTTTGGTTCATTCGGCCCATTTTTGGGGTCTCTCAGATAGTATTTAGGTCTCTCAATTCATTTTTGTGTCCCTCAGCCAATTTTTGGTTTCCTCAGACCAATCGTGGTTTCTTTAGTCCATTTCTGGTCCCTCAGTTCATTTTTGGGTTCTTCACACAATTTTTGGGTGCCTCTGTTCATTTTTGGGTCCATCAATCTATTTTTGGTTACTCAATCCTTTTTTGAGTTCCTCACACCAATTTTGGATTCCTCAACACAATTTTGCCATCCTCAATCTATTTTTAGGCCCCTCAAACTAGTTTTGCGTTCCTCAATCCATTTTTGGGTTCCTCAGCCCATTTTTCGTTCCCTCAATCCATTTTTTGTTCCTTCAGCCCATTTTTGGTTTCCTCAAAACATTTTTGGATCCCTCAGCCCATTTTTGGGTCCCTCAACCTATTTTGGGTTCCTCAATCCATTCTTGACTTCCTCACTTATTTTTTAGGCCCCTCAAAATATTTTAGTTTTCCTCAATCCATTTTTTGGGTTCCTGAGCTCATTTTGGTCCCTCGGTTCATTTTTGGGTCTCTCAATCCATTTTTGGGTTTCTCACACCATTTTTCATTCCCTCAATCCATTTTTGGGTTCCTCAGCTCATTTTTCGGTTCCTCAATCCATTTTTGGGTTCCTTAGTCCATTTTTAGGTCCCTCAGTTCATTTTTGGGTTCCTCAATCCATTTTTAGGTTCCTGAGCCTATTTTTGGGTACCTAAATTCATTTTTTTATTCCTCAGCCTATTTTGGTTCATTCGACCCATTTTTGGGGTCTCTCAGCTAGTATTTAGGTCTCTCAATTCATTTTTGTGTCCCTCAGCCAATTTTTGGTTTCCTCAGACCAATTGTGGTTTCTTTAGTCCATTTCTGGTCCCTCAGTTCATTTTTGGGTTCTTCACACAATTTTTTGGGTGCCTCTGTTCATTTTTGGGTCCATCAATCCATTTTTGGTTACTCAATCCTTTTTTGAGTTCCTCACACCAATTTTGGATTCCTCAACCCAATTTTGCCATCCTCAATCTATTTTTAGGCCCCTCAAACTAGTTTTGTGTTCCTCAATCCATTCTTGGGTTCCTCAGCCTGTTTTTCATTCCCTCAATCCATTTTTTGTTCCTTCAGCCCATTTTTGGTTTCCTCAAAACATTTTTGGATCCCTCAGCCCATTTTTGGGTCCCTCAACCCATTTTTGGGTTCCTCAATCCATTCTTGACTTCCTCACTTATTTTTTAGGCCCCTCAAAATATTTTAGTTTTCCTCAATCCATTTTTTGGGTTCCTGAGCTCATTTTTGGTCCCTCGGTTCATTTTTCGGTTCCTCAATCCATTTTTGGGTTCCTTAGTCCATTTTTATGTCCCTCAGTTCATTTTTGGGTTCCTCAACCCATTTTTTGGTTCCTGAGCCCATATTTGGATGCCTCAATCTATTTTTGGGTTCCTCACACCATTTTTTGCTCCCTCAATCCATTTTTGGTTCCCTCAGCCCATTTTTCAATTCCGCGATCCAGTTTTTGATCCCTCTGCCCATTTTTTGGT
The DNA here is from genome assembly GCA_033558185.1 of Dromococcyx pavoninus. NCBI lineage: Eukaryota > Metazoa > Chordata > Aves > Cuculiformes > Neomorphidae > Dromococcyx > Dromococcyx pavoninus. The sequence goes on from JAUMJL010001843.1 coordinate 23,657, forward strand.
TTCCTCAATCCTTTTTTGGGTCCCTCAAACCATTTTTCGGTTCCTTACACCATTTTTTGTTCCCTCAATCCTTTTTTGGTTTCCTAAGCCCATTTTTGGGGTTTTTCAGTCAATTTTTTGGTCCCTCGGCACATTTTTGGGTACCTCAGTCCTTTTTTGAGTCCCTCAAACCATTTTTCGGTTCCTCACACCATTTTTCGTTCCCTCAATTCTTTTTTGGTTTCCTCACAGCATTTTTCCTTTCTGCAATCCCTTTTTAGTTTCCTCAAATGATTTTTGTGTCCCTCAATACATTTTGGGTTTTCTCAGCCTTATTTTGGTTTCCTCAATCCATTTTTGTTTTCCTCATCCCAATTTTGCCATCCTCAAGCTATTGTTAGGTCCCTCAAACTTTTTTTGTATTCCTCCAACCATTTCTGGGTCCCTCGGCCCATTTTTCAGAGCCTCAGTTCATTTTTGGGTCCCTCAATCTATTTTTGGGTTCCTCATCCCATTTTTCATTCCCTCAATCTTTTTTTTGGGTTCCTCACACCATTTTTGGGTTACTCAATCCTTTTTTGGATTCCTCACACCATTTTTCGGTTACTCAATCCTTTTTTGGGTTCCTCACACCACTTTTGGATTCCTCAACCCAATTTTGTTATCCTCAATCTACTTTTAGTCCCCTCCAACTTTTTTTGTGTTCCTCAATCCAGTTTTGTGTTCCTGAGCTCATTTTTGGTCCCTCAGTTCATTTTTGGGTCTTTCAATTCATTTTTGGGTTTCTCAAACCATTTTTCATTCCCACAATCCCTTTTTGGGTTCCTCAGCCCATTTTTCGGTTCCTCAATCCATTTTTGGGTTTATTAGCACATTTTTAGGTCCCTCAGTTCATTTTTGGGTTCCTCAATCCATTTTTGGGTTCCTGAGCCTATCTTTGGGTACCTAAATCACTTTTTTTCATTGATCAGCCTATTTTTGGTTCATTCGGCCCATTTTTGGGTCTCTCATCTAATATTTAGGTCTCTCAAATCATTTTTGGGCCCCTCAGCCCATTTTTGGGTTCCTCAGACCATTTGTGGTTTCTTTAGTCCATTTCTGGTCCCTCAGTTCATTTTTGGGTTCTTCACACAATTTTTGGGTGCCTCTGTTCATTTTTGGGTCCATCAATCCATTTTTGGTTACTCAATCCTTTTTTGAGTTCCTCACACCAATTTTGGATTCCTCAACCCAATTTTGTCATCCTCAATCTATTTTTAGGCCCCTCAAACTATTTTTGTCTTCCGCAATCCAGTTTTGGGTTCCTGAGCTCATTTTTGGTCCCTCAGTTCATTTTTGGGTCTTTCAATCCGTTTTGGGTTTCTCACACCATTTTTCATTCCCTCAATCCATTTTTGGGTTCCTCAGCCCATTTTTCGGTTCCTCAATCCATTTTTGGGTTCCTCAGCCATTTTTCGGTTCCTCAATCCATTTTTGGGTTCCATAGTCCATTTTTAGGTCCCTCAGTTCATTTTTAGGTTCCTCAATCCATTTTTAGGTTCCTGAGCCTATTTTTGGGTACCTAAATTCATTTTTTTATTCCTCAGCCTATTTTTGGTTCATTCGGCCCATTTTGGGGGTCTCTCAGCTAGTATTTAGGTCTCTCAATTCATTTTTGTGTCCCTCAGCCAATTTTTGGTTTCCTCAGACCAATTGTGGTTTCTTTAGTCCATTTCTGGTCCCTCAGTTCAGTTTTGGGTTCTTCACACAATTTTTGGGTGCCTCTGTTCATTTTTGGGTCCATCAATCTATTTTTGGTTACTCAATCCTTTTTTGAGTTCCTCACACCAATTTTGGATTCCTCAACCCAATTTTGCCATCCTCAATCTATTTTTAGGCCCCTCAAACTAGTTTTGTGTTCCACAATCCATTTTTGGGTTCCTCAGCCCATTTTTCGTTCCCTCAATCCATTTTTTGTTCCTTCAGCCCATTTTTGGTTTCCTCAAAACATTTTTGGATCCCTCGGCCCATTTTTGGGTCCCTCAACCTATTTTTGGGTTCCTCAATCCATTCTTGACTTCCTCACTTATTTTTTAGGCCCCTCAAAATATTTTAGTTTTCCTCAATCCATTTTTTGGGTTCCTGAGCTCATTTTTGGTCCCTCGGTTCATTTTTGGGTCTCTCAATCCATTTTTGGGTTTCTCACACCATTTTTCATTCCCTCAATCCATTTTTGGGTTCCTCAGCTCATTTTTCGGTTCCTCAATCCATTTTTGGGTTCCTTAGTCCATTTTTAGGTCCCTCAGTTCATTTTTGGGTTCCTCAACCCATTTTTGGGTTCCTGAGCCCATATTTGGATGCCTCAATCTATTTTTGGGTTCCTCACACCATTTTTTGTTCCCTCACACCATTTTTGGTTCCCTCAGCCCATTTTTCAATTCCGCAATCCAGTTTTTGATCCCTCAGCCCATTTTTGGTTTCCTCAATCCTTTTTTGGGTCCCTCAAACCTTTTTTCGGTTTCTCACACCATTTTTTGTTCCCTCAGTCCTTTTTTGGTTTCCTAAGCCCATTTTTGGTGTTTTTCAGTCAATTTTTTGGTCCCTCGGCACATTTTTGGGTACCTCAATCCTTTTTTGAGTCCCTCAAACCATTTTTCGGTTCCTCACACCATTTTTCGTTCCCTCAATTCTTTTTTGGTTTCCTCACAGCATTTTTCCTTTCTGCAATCCCTTTTTAGTTTCCTCAAATGATTTTTGTGTCCCTCAACCCATTTTTGGGTTCATGAGCCCATATTTGGATGCCTCAATCTATTTTTGGGTTCCTCACACCATTTTTGGTTCCCTCAGCCCATGTTTCAATTCCGCAATCCAGTTTTTGATCCCTCAGCACATTTTTGGTTTCCTCAATCCTTTTTTGGGTCCCTCAAACCATTTTTCGGTTTCTCACACCATTCTTTGTTCCCTCAATCCTTTTTTGGTTTCCTAAGCCCATTTTTTGGGTTTTTCAGTCAATTTTTGGGTTTTTCAGTCAATTTTTGGGTCCCTCAATCCATTTTTGGCTTCCTCGCACCATTTTTCGTTCCCTCAATCCTTTTTTGGTTTTCTCACAGCATTTTTCATTTCTGCAATCCTTTTTTAGGTTCATCAAATCATTTTTGGGTCCCTCAATCCATTTTTGGTTTTCTCAGCCCTATTTTGGGTTCCTCAATCCATTTTTGAGTTCCTCGGCCCATTTTTGGTTCCTCAGTTCATTTTTGGGTTCCTCAATCCATTTTTTGGCTTACTCAGACCATTTCTAGTTCGTTCAGCTCATTTTTGGGTTCCTCAATCCATTTTTGGGTCTCTCAGCCAATTTTTGTGTCTCTTAATCCATTTTTGGGTTCCTCAGACCATTTGAGGTTTCTTTAGACAATTTTTGGGTCCCTTAGTCCATTTTTAGGTCCCTCAGTTCATTTTTGGGTTCTTCAAACCATTTTTGGGTTCCTCAATCCAGTTTTGGTTTCTTCAACCCAATTTTGCCTTCCTCAATCTATTTTAAGGTCCCTCAATCTATTTTTGTGTTCCTCAAACCATTTTTGGGTTTCTTCACACCATTTTTGGGTGCCTCTGTTCATTTGTCGGTTCGTCAACCCATTTTTCGGTTCCTTCACAGCATTTTTGGTTCCCTCAATCCTTTTTTGGGTTCCTCACACAATTTTTCATTCCCTCAATCCTTTTTTGGGTTCCTCACACCATTTTTGGGTTACTCAATCCTTTTTTGGGTTCCTCACACCATTTTTGGGTTACTCAATCCTTTTTTGGGTTCCTCACACCACTTTTGGATTCCTCAACCCAATTTTGTTATCCTCAATCTACTTTTAGGCCCCTCCAACTTTTTTTGTGTTCCTCAATCCAGTTTTGGGTTCCTGAGCTCATTTTTGGTCCCTCAGTTCATTTTTGGGTCTTTCAATCCATTTTTGGGTTTCTCACACCATTTTTCATTCCCTCAATCCATTTTTGAGTTCCTCAGCCCACTTTTCGGTTCCTCAATTCATTTTTGGGTTTATTAGCACATTTTTAGGTCCCTCAGTTCATTTTTGGGTTCCTCAATCCATTTTTGGGTTCCTGAGCCTATCTGTGGGTACCTAAATAACTTTTTTTCATTGATCAGCCTATTTTTGGTTCATTCGGTCCATTTTTGGGTCTCTCATCTAATATTTAGGTCTCTCAAATCATTTTTGTGTCCCTCAGCCAATTTTTGGTTTCCTCAGACCAATTGTGGTTTCTTTAGTCCATTTCTGGTCCCTCAGTTCAGTTTTGGGTTCTTCACACAATTTTTGGGTGCCTCTGTTCATTTTTGGGTCCATCAATCTATTTTTGGTTACTCAATCCTTTTTTGAGTTCCTCACACCAATTTTGGATTCCTCAACCCAATTTTGCCATCCTCAATCTATTTTTAGGCCCCTCAAACTAGTTTTGTGTTCCACAATCCATTTTTGGGTTCCTCAGCCCATTTTTCGTTCCCTCAATCCATTTTTTGTTCCTTCAGCCCATTTTTGGTTTCCTCAAAACATTTTTGGATCCCTCGGCCCATTTTTGGGTCCCTCAACCTATTTTTGGGTTCCTCAATCCATTCTTGACTTCCTCACTTATTTTTTAGGCCCCTCAAAATATTTTAGTTTTCCTCAATCCATTTTTTGGGTTCCTGAGCTCATTTTTGGTCCCTCGGTTCATTTTTGGGTCTCTCAATCCATTTTTGGGTTTCTCACATCCTCAATCCATTTTTTGGGTTCCTGAGCTCATTTTTGGTCCCTCGGTTCATTTTTTCGGTTCCTCAATCCATTTTTGGGTTCCTTAGTCCATTTTTAGGTCCCTCAGTTCATTTTTGGGTTCCTCAACCCATTTTTTGGTTCCTGAGCCCATATTTGGATGCCTCAATCTATTTTTGGGTTCCTCACACCATTTTTTGTTCCCTCAATCCATTTTTGGTTCCCTCAGCCCATTTTTCAATTTCGCAATCCAGTTTTTGATCCCTCAGCCCATTTTTGGTTTCCTCAATCCTTTTTGGGTCCCTCAAACCTTTTTTCGGTTTCTCACACCATTTTTTGTTCCCTCAATCCTTTTTGGTTTCCTAAGCCCATTTTTGGTGTTTTTCAGTCAATTTTTTGGTCCCTCGGCACATTTTTGGGTACCTCAATCCTTTTTTGAGTCCCTCAAACCATTTTTCGGTTCCTCACACCATTTTTCGTTCCCTCAATTCTTTTTTGGTTTCCTCACAGCATTTTTCCTTTCTGCAATCCCTTTTTAGTTTCCTCAAATGATTTTTGTGTCCCTCAACCCATTTTTGGGTTCATGAGCCCATATTTGGATGCCTCAATCTATTTTTGGGTTCCTCACACCATTTTTGGTTCCCTCAGCCCATGTTTCAATTCCGCAATCCAGTTTTTGATCCCTCAGCACATTTTTGGTTTCCTCAATCCTTTTTTGGGTCCTCAAACCATTTTTCGGTTTCTCACACCATTTTTTGTTCCCTCAATCCTTTTTTGGTTTCCTAAGCCCATTTTTTGGGTTTTTCAGTCAATTTTTGGGTTTTTCAGTCAATTTTTGGGTCCCTCAATCCATTTTTGGTTTCCTCACACCATTTTTCGTTCCCTCAATCCTTTTTTTGTTTTCTCACAGCATTTTTCATTTCTGCAATCCTTTTTTAGGTTCCTCAAATCATTTTTGGGTCCCTCAGTCCATTTTTGGTTTTCTCAGCCCTATTTTGGGTTCCTCAATCCATTTTTGAGTTCCTCGGCCCATTTTTGGTTCCTCGGTTCATTTTTGGGTTCCTCAATCCATTTTTTGGCTTACTCAGACCATTTCTAGTTCGTTCAGCTCATTTTTGGGTTCCTCAATCCATTTTTGGGTCTCTCAGCCAATTTTTGTGTCTCTTAATCCATTTTTGGGTTCCTCAGACCATTTGAGGTTTCTTTAGACAATTTTTGGGTCCCTTAGTCCATTTTTAGGTCCCTCAGTTCATTTTTGGGTTCTTCAAACCATTTTTGGGTTCCTCAATCCAGTTTTGGTTTCTTCAACCCAATTTTGCCTTCCTCAATCTATTTTAAGGTCCCTCAATCTATTTTTGTGTTCCTCAAACCATTTTTGGGTTTCTTCACACCATTTTTGGGTGCCTCTGTTCATTTGTCGGTTCGTCAACCCATTTTTCGGTTCCTTCACAGCATTTTTGGTTCCCTCAATCCTTTTTTGGGTTCCTCACACAATTTTTCATTCCCTCAATCCTTTTTTGGGTTCCTCACACCATTTTTGGGTTACTCAATCCTTTTTTGGGTTCCTCACACCATTTTTGGGTTACTCAATCCTTTTTTGGGTTCCTCACACCACTTTTGGATTCCTCAACCCAATTTTGTTATCCTCAATCTACTTTTAGGCCCCTCCAACTTTTTTTGTGTTCCTCAATCCAGTTTTGGGTTCCTGAGCTCATTTTTGGTCCCTCAGTTCATTTTTGGGTCTTTCAATCCATTTTTGGGTTTCTCACACCATTTTTCATTCCCTCAATCCATTTTGAGTTCCTCAGCCCACTTTTCGGTTCCTCAATTCATTTTTGGGTTTATTAGCACATTTTTAGGTCCCTCAGTTCATTTTTGGGTTCCTCAATCCATTTTTGGGTTCCTGAGCCTATCTGTGGGTACCTAAATCACTTTTTTCATTGATCAGCCTATTTTTGGTTCATTCGGTCCATTTTTGGGTCTCTCATCTAATATTTAGGTCTCTCAAATCATTTTTGGGCCCCTCAGCCCATTTTGGGTTCCTCAGACCATTTGTGGTTTCTTTAGTCCATTTCTGGTCCCTCAGTTCATTTTTGGGTTCTTCACACAATTTTTGGGTGCCTCTGTTCATTTTTGGGTCCATCAATCCATTTTTGGTTACTCAATCCTTTTTTGAGTTCCTCACACGAATTTTGGATTCCTCATCCCAATTTTGTCATCCTCAATCTATTTTTAGGCCCCTCAAACTATTTTTGTCTTCCGCAATCCAGTTTTGGGTTCCTGAGCTCATTTTTGGTCCCTCAGTTCATTTTTGGGTCTTTCAATCCGTTTTTGGGTTTCTCACACCATTTTTCATTCCCTCAATCCATTTTTGGGTTCCTCAGCCCATTTTTCGGTTCCTCAATCCATTTTTGGGTTCCTCAGCCCATTTTTCGGTTCCTCAATCCATTTTTGGGTTCCATAGTCCATTTTTAGGTCCCTCAGTTCATTTTTAGGTTCCTCAATCCATTTTTAGGTTCCTGAGCCTATTTTTGGGTACCTAAATTCATTTTTTTATTCCTCAGCCTATTTTTGGTTCATTCGGCCCATTTTTGGGGTCTCTCAGATAGTATGTAGGTCTCTCAATTCATTTTTGTGTCCCTCAGCCAATTTTTGGTTTCCTCAGACCCATCGTGGTTTCTTTAGTCCATTTCTGGTCCCTCAGTTCAGTTTTGGGTTCTTCACACAATTTTTGGGTGCCTCTGTTCATTTTTGGGTCCATCAATCCATTTTGGTTACTCAATCCTTTTTGAGTTCCTCACACCAATTTTGGATTCCTCAACCCAATTTTGCCATCCTCAATCTATTTTTAGGCCCCTCAAACTAGTTTTGTGTTCCTCAATCCATTTTTGGGTTCCTCAGCCCATTTTTTGTTCCCTCAATCCATTTTTTGTTCCTTCAGCCCATTTTTGGTTTCCTCAAAACATTTTTGGATCCCTCAGCCTATTTTTGGGTCCCTCAACCTATTTTTGGGTTCCTCAATCCATTCTTGACTTCCTCACTTATTTTTTAGGCCCCTCAAAATATTTTAGTTTTCCTCAATCCATTTTTTGGGTTCCTGAGCTCATTTTTGGTCCCTCGGTTCATTTTTGGGTCTCTCAATCCATTTTTGGGTTTCTCACACCATTTTTCATTCCCTCAATCCATTTTTGGGTTCCTCAGCTCATTTTTCGGTTCCTCAATCCATTTTTGGGTTCCATAGTCCATTTTTAGGTCCCTCAGTTCATTTTTGGGTTCCTCAATCCATTTTTAGGTTCCTGAGCCTATTTTTGGGTACCTAAATCCATTTTTTTATTTCTCAGCCTATTTTTGGTTCATTCGGCCCATTTTTGGGGTCTCTCAGCTAGTATTTAGGTCTCTCAATTCATTTTGTGTCCCTCAGCCAATTTTGGTTTCCTCAGACCAATTTTTGTTTCTTTAGTCCATTTCTGGTCCCTCAGTTCATTTTTGGGTTCTTCACACAATTTTTGGGTGCCTCTGTTCATTTTTGGGTCCATCAATCCATTTTTGGTTACTCAATCCTTTTTTGAGTTCCTCACACCAATTTTGGATTCCTCAACCCAATTTTGCCATCCTCAATCTATTTTTAGGCCCCTCAAACTAGTTTTGTGTTCCTCAATCCATTTTTGGCTTCCTCAGCCCGTTTTTCATTCCCTCAATCCATTTTTTGTTCCTTCAGCCCATTTTTGGTTTCCTCAAAACATTTTTGGATCCCTCGGCCCATTTTTGGGTCCCTCAACCCATTTTTGGGTTCCTCAATCCATTCTTGACTTCCTCACTTATTTTTTAGGCCCCTCAAAATATTTTAGTTTTCCTCAATCCATTTTTTGGGTTCCTGAGCTCATTTTTGGTCCCTCGGTTCATTTTTTCGGTTCCTCAATCCATTTTTGGGTTCCTTAGTCCATTTTTAGGTCCCTCAGTTCATTTTTGGGTTCCTCAACCCATTTTTTGGTTCCTGAGCCCATATTTGGATGCCTCAATCTATTTTTGGGTTCCTCACACCATTTTTTGTTCCCTCAATCCATTTTTGGTTCCCTCAGCCCATTTTTCAATTTCGCAATCCAGTTTTTGATCCCTCAGCCCATTTTTGGTTTCCTCAATCCTTTTTTGGGTCCCTCAAACCTTTTTTCGGTTTCTCACACCATTTTTTGTTCCCTCAATCCTTTTTTGGTTTCCTAAGCCCATTTTTGGTGTTTTTCAGTCAATTTTTTGGTCCCTCGGCACATTTTTGGGTACCTCAATCCTTTTTTGAGTCCCTCAAACCATTTTTCGGTTCCTCACACCATTTTTCGTTCCCTCAATTCTTTTTTGGTTTCCTCACAGCATTTTTCCTTTCTGCAATCCCTTTTTAGTTTCCTCAAATGATTTTTGTGTCCCTCAACCCATTTTTGGGTTCATGAGCCCATATTTGGATGCCTCAATCTATTTTTGGGTTCCTCACACCATTTTTGGTTCCCTCAGCCCATGTTTCAATTCCGCAATCCAGTTTTTGATCCCTCAGCACATTTTTGGTTTCCTCAATCCTTTTTTGGGTCCCTCAAACCATTTTTCGGTTTCTCACACCATTCTTTGTTCCCTCAATCCTTTTTTGGTTTCCTAAGCCCATTTTTTGGGTTTTTCAGTCAATTTTTGGGTTTTTCAGTCAATTTTTGGGTCCCTCAATCCATTTTTGGTTTCCTCACACCATTTTTCGTTCCCTCAATCCTTTTTTGGTTTTCTCACAGCATTTTTCATTTCTGCAATCCTTTTTTAGGTTCCTCAAATCATTTTTGGGTCCCTCAATCCATTTTTGGTTTTCTCAGCCCTATTTTGGGTTCCTCAATCCATTTTTGAGTTCCTCGGCCCATTTTTGGTTCCTCAGTTCATTTTTGGGTTCCTCAATCCATTTTTTGGCTTACTCAGACCATTTCTAGTTCGTTCAGCTCATTTTTGGGTTCCTCAATCCATTTTTGGGTCTCTCAGCCAATTTTTGTGTCTCTTAATCCATTTTTGGGTTCCTCAGACCATTTGAGGTTTCTTTAGACAATTTTTGGGTCCCTTAGTCCATTTTTAGGTCCCTCAGTTCATTTTTGGGTTCTTCAAACCATTTTTGGGTTCCTCAATCCAGTTTTGGTTTCTTCAACCCAATTTTGCCTTCCTCAATCTATTTTAAGGTCCCTCAATCTATTTTTGTGTTCCTCAAACCATTTTTGGGTTTCTTCACACCATTTTTGGGTGCCTCTGTTCATTTGTCGGTTCGTCAACCCATTTTTCGGTTCCTTCACAGCATTTTTGGTTCCCTCAATCCTTTTTTGGGTTCCTCACACAATTTTTCATTCCCTCAATGCTTTTTTGGGTTCCTCACACCATTTTTGGGTTACTCAATCCTTTTTTGGGTTCCTCACACCACTTTTGGATTCCTCAACCCAATTTTGTTATCCTCAATCTACTTTTAGGCCCCTCCAACTTTTTTTGTGTTCCTCAATCCAGTTTTGGGTTCCTGAGCTCATTTTTGGTCCCTCAGTTCATTTTTGGGTCTTTCAATCCATTTTTGGGTTTCTCACACCATTTTTCATTCCCTCAATCCATTTTTGAGTTCCTCAGCCCACTTTTCGGTTCCTCAATTCATTTTTGGGTTTATTAGCACATTTTTAGGTCCCTCAGTTCATTTTTGGGTTCCTCAATCCATTTTTGGGTTCCTGAGCCTATCTGTGGGTACCTAAATCACTTTTTTTCATTGATCAGCCTATTTTTGGTTCATTCGGTCCATTTTTGGGTCTCTCATCTAATATTTAGGTCTCTCAAATCATTTTTGGGCCCCTCAGCCCATTTTTGGGTTCCTCAGACCATTTGTGGTTTCTTTAGTCCATTTCTGGTCCCTCAGTTCATTTTTGGGTTCTTCACACAATTTTTGGGTGCCTCTGTTCATTTTTGGGTCCATCAATCCATTTTTGGTTACTCAATCCTTTTTTGAGTTCCTCACACGAATTTTGGATTCCTCAACCCAATTTTGTCATCCTCAATCTATTTTTAGGCCCCTCAAACTATTTTTGTCTTCCGCAATCCAGTTTTGGGTTCCTGAGCTCATTTTTGGTCCCTCAGTTCATTTTTGGGTCTTTCAATCCGTTTTTGGGTTTCTCACACCATTTTTCATTCCCTCAATCCATTTTTGGGTTCCTCAGCCCATTTTTCGGTTCCTCAATCCATTTTTGGGTTCCTCAGCCCATTTTTCGGTTCCTCAATCCATTTTTGGGTTCCATAGTCCATTTTTAGGTCCCTCAGTTCATTTTAGGTTCCTCAATCCATTTTTAGGTTCCTGAGCCTATTTTTGGGTACCTAAATTCATTTTTTTATTCCTCAGCCTATTTTTGGTTCATTCGGCCCATTTTTGGGGTCTCTCAGATAGTATGTAGGTCTCTCAATTCATTTTTGTGTCCCTCAGCCAATTTTTGGTTTCCTCAGACCAATCGTGGTTTCTTTAGTCCATTTCTGGTCCCTCAGTTCAGTTTTGGGTTCTTCACACAATTTTTGGGTGCCTCTGTTCATTTTTGGGTCCATCAATCCATTTTTGGTTACTCAATCCTTTTTTGAGTTCCTCACACCAATTTTGGATTCCTCAACCCAATTTTGCCATCCTCAATCTATTTTTAGGCCCCTCAAACTAGTTTTGTGTTCCTCAATCCATTTTTGGGTTCCTCAGCCCATTTTTTGTTCCCTCAATCCATTTTTTGTTCCTTCAGCCCATTTTTGGTTTCCTCAAAACATTTTTGGATCCCTCAGCCTATTTTTGGGTCCCTCAACCTATTTTTGGGTTCCTCAATCCATTCTTGACTTCCTCACTTATTTTTTAGGCCCCTCAAAATATTTTAGTTTTCCTCAATCCATTTTTTGGGTTCCTGAGCTCATTTTTGGTCCCTCGGTTCATTTTTGGGTCTCTCAATCCATTTTTGGGTTTCTCACACCATTTTTCATTCCCTCAATCCATTTTTGGGTTCCTCAGCTCATTTTTCGGTTCCTCAATCCATTTTTGGGTTCCATAGTCCATTTTTAGGTCCCTCAGTTCATTTTTGGGTTCCTCAATCCATTTTTAGGTTCCTGAGCCTATTTTTGGGTACCTAAATCCATTTTTTTATTTCTCAGCCTATTTTTGGTTCATTCGGCCCATTTTTGGGGTCTCTCAGCTAGTATTTAGGTCTCTCAATTCATTTTTGTGTCCCTCAGCCAATTTTTGGTTTCCTCAGACCAATTTTTGTTTCTTTAGTCCATTTCTGGTCCCTCAGTTCATTTTTGGGTTCTTCACACAATTTTTGGGTGCCTCTGTTCATTTTTGGGTCCATCAATACATTTTTGGTTACTCAATCCTTTTTTGAGTTCCTCACACCAATTTTGGATTCCTCAACCCAATTTTGCCATCCTCAATCTATTTTTAGGCCCCTCAAACTAGTTTTGTGTTCCTCAATCCATTTTTGGCTTCCTCAGCCCGTTTTTCATTCCCTCAATCCATTTTTTGTTCCTTCAGCCCATTTTTGGTTTCCTCAAAACATTTTTGGATCCCTCGGCCCATTTTTGGGTCCCTCAACCCATTTTTGGGTTCCTCAATCCATTCTTGACTTCCTCACTTATTTTTTAGGCCCCTCAAAATATTTTAGTTTTCCTCAATCCATTTTTTGGGTTCCTGAGCTCATTTTTGGTCCCTCGGTTCATTTTTTCGGTTCCTCAATCCATTTTTGGGTTCCTTAGTCCATTTTTAGGTCCCTCAGTTCATTTTTGGGTTCCTCAACCCATTTTTTGGTTCCTGAGCCCATATTTGGATGCCTCAATCTATTTTTGGGTTCCTCACACCATTTTTTGTTCCCTCAATCCATTTTTGGTTCCCTCAGCCCATTTTTCAATTTCGCAATCCAGTTTTTGATCCCTCAGCCCATTTTTGGTTTCCTCAATCCTTTTTTGGGTCCCTCAAACCTTTTTTCGGTTTCTCACACCATTTTTTGTTCCCTCAATCCTTTTTTGGTTTCCTAAGCCCATTTTTGGTGTTTTTCAGTCAATTTTTTGGTCCCTCGGCACATTTTTGGGTACCTCAATCCTTTTTTGAGTCCCTCAAACCATTTTTCGGTTCCTCACACCATTTTTCGTTCCCTCAATTCTTTTTTGGTTTCCTCACAGCATTTTTCCTTTCTGCAATCCCTTTTTAGTTTCCTCAAATGATTTTTGTGTCCCTCAACCCATTTTTGGGTTCATGAGCCCATATTTGGATGCCTCAATCTATTTTTGGGTTCCTCACACCATTTTTGGTTCCCTCAGCCCATGTTTCAATTCCGCAATCCAGTTTTTGATCCCTCAGCACATTTTTGGTTTCCTCAATCCTTTTTTGGGTCCCTCAAACCATTTTTCGGTTTCTCACACCATTTTTTGTTCCCTCAATCCTTTTTTGGTTTCCTAAGCCCATTTTTTGGGTTTTTCAGTCAATTTTTGGGTTTTTCAGTCAATTTTTGGGTCCCTCAATCCATTTTTGGTTTCCTCACACCATTTTTCGTTCCCTCAATCCTTTTTTTGTTTTCTCACAGCATTTTTCATTTCTGCAATCCTTTTTTAGGTTCCTCAAATCATTTTTGGGTCCCTCAGTCCATTTTTGGTTTTCTCAGCCCTATTTTGGGTTCCTCAATCCATTTTTGAGTTCCTCGGCCCATTTTTGGTTCCTCAGTTCATTTTTGGGTTCCTCAATCCATTTTTTGGCTTACTCAGACCATTTCTAGTTCGTTCAGCTCATTTTTGGGTTCCTCAATCCATTTTTGGGTCTCTCAGCCAATTTTTGTGTCTCTTAATCCATTTTTGGGTTCCTCAGACCATTTGAGGTTTCTTTAGACAATTTTTGGGTCCCTTAGTCCATTTTTAGGTCCCTCAGTTCATTTTTGGGTTCTTCAAACCATTTTTGGGTTCCTCAATCCAGTTTTGGTTTCTTCAACCCAATTTTGCCTTCCTCAATCTATTTTAAGGTCCCTCAATCTATTTTTGTGTTCCTCAAACCATTTTTGGGTTTCTTCACACCATTTTTGGGTGCCTCTGTTCATTTGTCGGTTCGTCAACCCATTTTTCGGTTCCTTCACAGCATTTTTGGTTCCCTCAATCCTTTTTTGGGTTCCTCACACAATTTTTCATTCCCTCAATGCTTTTTTGGGTTCCTCACACCATTTTTGGGTTACTCAATCCTTTTTTGGGTTCCTCACACCACTTTTGGATTCCTCAACCCAATTTTGTTATCCTCAATCTACTTTTAGGCCCCTCCAACTTTTTTTGTGTTCCTCAATCCAGTTTTGGGTTCCTGAACTCATTTTTGGTCCCTCAGTTCATTTTTGGGTCTTTCAATCCATTTTTGGGTTTCTCACACCATTTTTCATTCCCTCAATCCATTTTTGAGTTCCTCAGCCCACTTTTCGGTTCCTCAATCCATTTTTGGGTTTATTAGCACATTTTTAGGTCCCTCAGTTCATTTTTGGGTTCCTCAATCCATTTTTGGGTTCCTGAGCCTATCTGTGGGTACCTAAATCACTTTTTTTCATTGATCAGCCTATTTTTGGTTCATTCGGTCCATTTTTGGGTCTCTCATCTAATATTTAGGTCTCTCAAATCATTTTTGGGCCCCTCAGCCCATTTTTGGGTTCCTCAGACCATTTGTGGTTTCTTTAGTCCATTTCTGGTCCCTCAGTTCATTTTTGGGTTCTTCACACAATTTTTGGGTGCCTCTGTTCATTTTTGGGTCCATCAATCCATTTTTGGTTACTCAATCCTTTTTTGAGTTCCTCACACGAATTTTGGATTCCTCAACCCAATTTTGTCATCCTCAATCTATTTTTAGGCCCCTCAAACTATTTTTGTCTTCCGCAATCCAGTTTTGGGTTCCTGAGCTCATTTTTGGTCCCTCAGTTCATTTTTGGGTCTTTCAAACCGTTTTTGGGTTTCTCACACCATTTTTCATTCCCTCAATCCATTTTTGGGTTCCTCAGCCCATTTTTCGGTTCCTCAATCCATTTTTGGGTTCCTCAGCCCTTTTTTAGGTTCCTCAATCCATTTTTGGGTTCCATAGTCCATTTTTAGGTCCCTCAGTTCATTTTTAGGTTCCTCAATCCATTTTTAGGTTCCTGAGCCTATTTTTGGGTACCTAAATTCATTTTTTTATTCCTCAGCCTATTTTTGGTTCATTCGGCCCATTTTTGGGGTCTCTCAGATAGTATGTAGGTCTCTCAATTCATTTTTGTGTCCCTCAGCCAATTTTTGGTTTCCTCAGACCAATCGCGGTTTCTTTAGTCCATTTCTGGTCCCTCAGTTCATTTTTGGGTTCTTCACACAATTTTTGGGTGCCTCTGTTCATTTTTGGGTCCATCAATCCATTTTTGGTTACTCAATCCTTTTTTGAGTTCCTCACACCAATTTTGGATTCCTCAACCCAATTTTGCCATCCTCAATCTATTTTTAGGCCCCTCAAACTAGTTTTGTGTTCCTCAATCCATTTTTGGGTTCCTCAGCCCATTTTTTGTTCCCTCAATCCATTTTTTGTTCCTTCAGCCCATTTTTGGTTTCCTCAAAACATTTTTGGATCCCTCAGCCTATTTTTGGGTCCCTCAACCTATTTTTGGGTTCCTCAATCCATTCTTGACTTCCTCAGTTATTTTTTAGGCCCCTCAAAATATTTTAGTTTTCCTCAATCCATTTTTTGGGTTCCTGAGCTCATTTTTGGTCCCTCGGTTCATTTTTGGGTCTCTCAATCCATTTTTGGGTTTCTCACACCATTTTTCATTCCCTCAATCCATTTTTGGGTTCCTCAGCTCATTTTTCGGTTCCTCAATCCATTTTTGGGTTCCATAGTCCATTTTTAGGTCCCTCAGTTCATTTTTGGGTTCCTCAATCCATTTTTAGGTTCCTGAGCCTATTTTTGGGTACCTAAATCCATTTTTTTATTTCTCAGCCTATTTTTGGTTCATTCGGCCCATTTTTGGGGTCTCTCAGCTAGTATTTAGGTCTCTCAATTCATTTTTGTGTCCCTCAGCCAATTTTTGGTTTCCTCAGACCAATTTTTGTTTCTTTAGTCCATTTCTGGTCCCTCAGTTCATTTTTGGGTTCTTCACACAATTTTTGGGTGCCTCTGTTCATTTTTGGGTCCATCAATCCATTTTTGGTTACTCAATCCTTTTTTGAGTTCCTCACACCAATTTTGGATTCCTCAACCCAATTTTGCCATCCTCAATCTATTTTTAGGCCCCTCAAACTAGTTTTGTGTTCCTCAATCCATTTTTGGGTTCCTCAGCCCGTTTTTCATTCCCTCAATCCATTTTTTGTTCCTTCAGCCCATTTTTGGTTTCCTCAAAACATTTTTGGATCCCTCGGCCCATTTTTGGGTCCCTCAACCCATTTTTGGGTTCCTCAATCCATTCTTGACTTCCTCACTTATTTTTTAGGCCCCTCAAAATATTTTAGTTTTCCTCAATCCATTTTTTGGGTTCCTGAGCTCATTTTTGGTCCCTCGGTTCATTTTTTCGGTTCCTCAATCCATTTTTGGGTTCCTTAGTCCATTTTTAGGTCCCTCAGTTCATTTTTGGGTTCCTCAACCCATTTTTTGGTTCCTGAGCCCATATTTGGATGCCTCAATCTATTTTTGGGTTCCTCACACCATTTTTTGTTCCCTCAATCCATTTTTGGTTCCCTCAGCCCATTTTTCAATTTCGCAATCCAGTTTTTGATCCCTCAGCCCATTTTTGGTTTCCTCAATCCTTTTTTGGGTCCCTCAAACCATTTTTCGGTTTCTCACACCATTTTTTGTTCCCTCAATCCTTTTTTGGTTTCCTAAGCCCATTTTTGGTGTTTTTCAGTCAATTTTTTGGTCCCTCGGCACATTTTTGGGTACCTCAATCCTTTTTTGAGTCCCTCAAACCATTTTTCGGTTCCTCACACCATTTTTCGTTCCCTCAATTCTTTTTTGGTTTCCTCACAGCATTTTTCCTTTCTGCAATCCCTTTTTAGTTTCCTCAAATGATTTTTGTGTCCCTCAACCCATTTTTGGGTTCATGAGCCCATATTTGGATGCCTCAATCTATTTTTGGGTTCCTCACACCATTTTTGGTTCCCTCAGCCCATGTTTCAATTCCGCAATCCAGTTTTTGATCCCTCAGCACATTTTTGGTTTCCTCAATCCTTTTTTGGGTCCCTCAAACCATTTTTCGGTTTCTCACACCATTTTTTGTTCCCTCAATCCTTTTTTGGTTTCCTAAGCCCATTTTTTGGGTTTTTCAGTCAATTTTTGGGTTTTTCAGTCAATTTTTGGGTCCCTCAATCCATTTTTGGTTTCCTCACACCATTTTTCGTTCCCTCAATCCTTTTTTGGTTTTCTCACAGCATTTTTCATTTCTGCAATCCTTTTTTAGGTTCCTCAAATCATTTTTGGGTCCCTCAATCCATTTTTGGTTTTCTCAGCCCTATTTTGGGTTCCTCAATCCATTTTTGAGTTCCTCGGCCCATTTTTGGTTCCTCAGTTCATTTTTGGGTTCCTCAATCCATTTTTTGGCTTACTCAGACCATTTCTAGTTCGTTCAGCTCATTTTTGGGTTCCTCAATCCATTTTTGGGTCTCTCAGCCAATTTTTGTGTCTCTTAATCCATTTTTGGGTTCCTCAGACCATTTGAGGTTTCTTTAGACAATTTTTGGGTCCCTTAGTCCATTTTTAGGTCCCTCAGTTCATTTTTGGGTTCTTCAAACCATTTTTGGGTTCCTCAATCCAGTTTTGGTTTCTTCAACCCAATTTTGCCTTCCTCAATCTATTTTAAGGTCCCTCAATCTATTTTTGTGTTCCTCAAACCATTTTTGGGTTTCTTCACACCATTTTTGGGTGCCTCTGTTCATTTGTCGGTTCGTCAACCCATTTTTCGGTTCCTTCACAGCATTTTTGGTTCCCTCAATCCTTTTTTGGGTTCCTCACACAATTTTTCATTCCCTCAATCCTTTTTTGGGTTCCTCACACCATTTTTGGGTTACTCAATCCTTTTTTGGGTTCCTCACACCATTTTTGGGTTACTCAATCCTTTTTTGGGTTCCTCACACCACTTTTGGATTCCTCAACCCAATTTTGTTATCCTCAATCTACTTTTAGGCCCCTCCAACTTTTTTTGTGTTCCTCAATCCAGTTTTGGGTTCCTGAGCTCATTTTTGGTCCCTCAGTTCATTTTTGGGTCTTTCAATCCATTTTTGGGTTTCTCACACCATTTTTCATTCCCTCAATCCATTTTTGAGTTCCTCAGCCCACTTTTCGGTTCCTCAATCCATTTTTGGGTTTATTAGCACATTTTTAGGTCCCTCAGTTCATTTTTGGGTTCCTCAATCCATTTTTGGGTTCCTGAGCCTATCTGTGGGTACCTAAATCACTTTTTTTCATTGATCAGCCTATTTTTGGTTCATTCGGTCCATTTTTGGGTCTCTCATCTAATATTTAGGTCTCTCAAATCATTTTTGGGCCCCTCAGCCCATTTTTGGGTTCCTCAGACCATTTGTGGTTTCTTTAGTCCATTTCTGGTCCCTCAGTTCATTTTTGGGTTCTTCACACAATTTTTGGGTGCCTCTGTTCATTTTTGGGTCCATCAATCCATTTTTGGTTACTCAATCCTTTTTTGAGTTCCTCACACGAATTTTGGATTCCTCAACCCAATTTTGTCATCCTCAATCTATTTTTAGGCCCCTCAAACTAGTTTTGTGTTCCTCAATCCATTTTTGGGTTCCTCAGCCCATTTTTTGTTCCCTCAATCCATTTTTTGTTCCTTCAGCCCATTTTTGGTTTCCTCAAAACATTTTTGGATCCCTCAGCCTATTTTTGGGTCCCTCAACCTATTTTTGGGTTCCTCAATCCATTCTTGACTTCCTCAGTTATTTTTTAGGCCCCTCAAAATATTTTAGTTTTCCTCAATCCATTTTTTGGGTTCCTGAGCTCATTTTTGGTCCCTCGGTTCATTTTTGGGTCTCTCAATCCATTTTTGGGTTTCTCACACCATTTTTCATTCCCTCAATCCATTTTTGGGTTCCTCAGCTCATTTTTCGTTTCCTCAATCCATTTTTGGGTTCCATAGTCCATTTTTAGGTCCCTCAGTTCATTTTTGGGTTCCTCAATCCATTTTTAGGTTCCTGAGCCTATTTTTGGGTACCTAAATCCATTTTTTTATTTCTCAGCCTATTTTTGGTTCATTCGGCCCATTTTTGGGGTCTCTCAGCTAGTATTTAGGTCTCTCAATTCATTTTTGTGTCCCTCAGCCAATTTTTGGTTTCCTCAGACCAATTTTTGTTTCTT
>JAUMJL010001844.1:0-104655 GCA_033558185.1 Dromococcyx pavoninus
GGCTGGCGGTGCGGTGCGGTGCGGTGAGCGGGTGTGTTGGGGGCGAAAGGGGGTACGAGGTGGGGGAATACTACAGGGGCTGCTGTGGGAGAGGGCTGGGGGGTGCGGTGGCGGTTTTGGGGGTCAGATTTCCCCCCCCCCCCCCCAAGTGGCTGGGTGCTGGGAGAACCACCCCCCCCCCAAGTGGCTGGGTGCTGGGAGAGCCCCCCCCCCCCCCCAAGTGGCTGGGTGCTGGGAGAGCCCCCCCCCCCAGGTGGCTGGGTGCTGGGAGAGCCCCCCCCCCCAAGTGGCTGGGTGCTGGGAGAGCCCCCCCCCCCCCCAAGTGGCTGGGTGCTGGGAGAACCCCCCCCCCCCCCCCCCCAAGTGGCTGGGTGCTGGGAGAACACCCCCCCCCCCAAGTGGCTGGGTGCTGGGAGAGCCCCCCCCCCCCCCAAGTGGCTGGGTGCTGGGAGAGCCCCCCCCCAAGTGGCTGGGTGCTGGGAGAGCCCCCCCCCCCCCCCCCCCCCCCCAAGTGGCTGGGTGCTGGGAGAGCCCCCCCCCCCAAGTGGCTGGGTGCTGGGAGAGCTTCCCCCAATGGGCTGGGTGCCCCGTGCTGCATTTCTCCCCCACTCTAATGTCAGACAAGTGCCCTTGACCCTGTCCTCAGCCCTTGGGGTGTTCTTGGTGAGGGGAGCTGCCAACATCAAGCCCTGCTCTGCTCCCAGCTTGCTTGTAGAGATTAAGGTGGACGATGCCATTGCCACGCAACACCAAGGTGCTGAGCACCAAGCAGCCCCGAGCAGGCAAAGTCGTCCCTGTTGTGGAGAATGTCAACCCTGAGAAGGTGAGTTCTGAGCTGGGCAAGGGGTGTGAAGTCTCCTGCGGGGCAGGTGGCTCCCCAACATCTAATATCTTCTCTTGCAGGAGGAGAGCTGTCAGGCCAAGAGGTCTCCATCCTCACCCCAGGGTGGACCCAAGAAGAGGTCGGCGTTTGGGGACATCACAAACGTGAGTGATTCTGTGGGGTGGTGGCTTTGGTGCCCCTTGTGGGGCTGGGTATCCCCTCCAGCATGTGGAGGGGGGGGGGGGGTGTCCTGTGCCACATCAACAGGAGGAGACCTGTCCCTGTGGGGCACTCCTGGTCTCCCTCTCTGCATCCCTCTGCATATCCCCATTCTCACCCAAACAGGCTCGCAAGGGCCAGGTGGTGGCAGGGAAAAAGGAGGCTGTGAAAGCAGTCGCACAGAAGGCACAGAAGGCCCACACTGCCCTGGGGGTGGCCAAGAACAACGAGATCAACCTGAAAAAGTGAGTAGTCAGGGGAGATGGCCCTGCAGCATCCCCTTTCCCTGTCCCCAGCACCTGCAGACCCATCCCAAGGGAGGAAAAAGCAACAGTGGAGGGTTCCTTTGGGCGCTGGAGACCATGAGCAGACAGTAGATAAAAAAGCCTCGTGCTGTGCTAGAAAGGTTTAGAATGGACATTCAGAAAATTCCTGGAGGAATTCAAGCCATGTGGACGTGGTGCTTAGGGACACGGCTTAGTGGTGGAGTTGGCAGTGTTAGGTTTGCGGCTGGAATCTATCTTAAAGGTCTTTTCTACCCTAAAGAATTCTAAGAGTCTCCATGGGGATGTTTTAGGGGTGAATTAGCCCCTTTCTGAAGCAGCAAGGGGCTCTGGATAGCACCTTTCATCCAGGGGATGTGGCCCCTTCCCAGCAATGATTTAGTTTTGTCCTGACCAGGTCAACAAAGAAAACCCCTCCAACAGAAGTTCCAGCAGAGCCCAAGGAGGATCCTGTGCCAGAGAAACCAGTGCCTGAGCAGGTACCAAAGCCCTCCAAGGAGAGGGCAAGGATCCTGAGATGCAGACTGGCCCCCTGTCTCATCCTGATGGTGCTGATCTGTGGCTGCTGCTGGTGATACCACAGCACCAGGCAGAGCTTTGAACCTCAGAGGTGCTCCAGCCAGTTTGATAGGAAGCTGGAGAAGAGGGGTAACCCCTCCCCAAACCTTCTTCCTTCAGAAGATGTCCCATGGGAAAGAGTGGAGTGGGGGCTGCAGGGTGATGGGGCAGGAGTTGCAGATATGTGGAAGTCTTGCCCTGAAGGGGTGAGCAGCACCCACAGAGCTTGGAACCTCACCTTTACTGCTGTCTCCTTCATCCCACCAGGTACAAGCAGTGGAGGACATAGACAAGGAGCATCTGGGTGACCCCTATGCCAATGCAGAGTATGCCAAGGAGATCTTCGAGTACATGCGGGAAAGAGAGGTGGGTCATGCCTGGCCAGGAGGTGGCAGCCATGTCTGGGGAAGCTGTGACCATATGGGTAGGGCCATAGAGGCTCTGAGCCCCCGTTGCTTGCATGGGGCAGGAGGGGCTCAGGTGGTGGTGTCTGGTGAGTCCCTGACAGCTGGTACCTTGGCAGGAGAAATTCATACTCCCCAACTACATGGAGAAGCAGCCAGACCTGAGCGGGGACATGCGTGCCGTCCTGGTGGACTGGATGGTGGAGGTGCAGGTACGTGGGCATGGGGAAGGGGACATGGCCTTCTGCAGAGCAGCACCCACCCTGCCTTTGGTGTGAGGGACCTCAGCGTGCCAGAAAAGGCTCCTGTGAGTGTCCCCAGTGCAGATCTGTTCTTCCCCCTTCTCAGCCTGCGGATAAGCACGCATCCCTCCCTCCAAGCCTGGCCCTGTGGGCACCTTTGTGATGGAATGGGGAGGGGGGCACGTGGGCCTACCTCCTGCCTAACAACCTCTCCTTGCCCACATTCTTGCAGGAGAACTTTGAGCTGAACCATGAGACACTATACCTGGCTGTGAAGCTGGTGGACCACTACCTGGTAGAGGTGGTGATCAAGAGGGACAAGCTACAGCTCATTGGCTGCACTGCCATCCTCATCGCCTCCAAGTTTGAGGTGACTTCTCGTGCACTGTCTTGGGGTGCTTGGGCAGAGGGGGCTGTGCCTCTCTGGTCCCCATGGGTTGCTGGAGAAGGCTGGGTCCCCACTGTGCCAAACCAGGGCTATTGGGGTGAGAGTTGGGGTGGTTCAGCCTGGAGAAGGCTCCAGGGAGACCTTAGAGGAGCCTTCCAGTACTGAAATAGGGCTCTAGGAAAGCTGGGGAGGGGTTCTTGATCAGGGAGCGCAGGGATAGGATGAGGGGGTTTTCAGCTGAAAGAGGGGAGATTTAGACTGGATGTAAGGAAGAAATTTTTTGCCATAAGGTGGTGAAGCACCAGCCTAGGCTGCCCAGGGAGGTAGGGGAGGCCCCATCCCTGGAAACATTCAAGACCAGATTGGATGGGGCTCTGAGAAACCCGATTTGGTTAAAGATGACCCTGTTCCTGCAAGGGGCTTGCACTAGATGACCTGTAGAGGTCCCTTCAAACCCAAAGCATTCTATGATTGTGATGTGTCCTCGTGTGGGCTGGATCCTGCCTCCTGGTGTCGCTGGAGACCTGGCTCCTCTCTGCTCTACAGAGACCACCAGGACATCCGAGTTCACCTCATTTCAGGCAAGGTTCAGAGTTAGAGCCAAGGGCTGAGGCAGTATAGACAACGCAGGAGCCCCACTGGATGTGGTAACAGTCATTTCAGGGTCTGGCAGGACATCAGCCCTTACAGGGCCTGCAAAGCAGTAGCATTTCCTGAGGGTTGCCAGGACGAGGTCCTATCAGGGTGCTGAGCAGTCATATCTTGGCAGGAGCGGTGCCCTCCATGTGTGGATGACTTCCTCTACATCTGTGATGATGCCTACAAGCGGGAAGAGCTCATTGCTATGGAGATAAGCATCCTCAGCACCCTCAACTTCGAGATCAACATCCCCATCCCCTACCGGTTCCTGCGACGCTTTGCCAGGGTGGGTGCAGCACGAGGGTGGGCTGTTGTTGAGGTGCCTCCAGGCACCCCACGGGGTGGTGGTGTGCATCTCCCAGCTGGCAGCAAGGAGGCTTTGGGCAGGCCTCCTCCAACAGGGCTGGAGTACGCTGGTCTATGGCAGGCTGGGGGTGTGGGATGTGTGTCCCGTGCCCCAGGGCAGGATCCCAAAAAAAAAACATTTGCAGGGAGCAGTGTTCCTCAAAAGGCTGAGCCTTTCCCTTTCTTGCCTGGCTGTAGTGTGCCCATGCTTCCATGGAAACGCTGACCCTGGCCCGCTTCATCTGTGAGATGACCCTGCAGGAGTACGACTACGCCCGGGAGAGCCCCTCCAAGCTGGCTGCCAGCTGCCTGCTGCTGGCACTCACCATGAAGAACCTCGGTGGCTGGGTAAATGCTTGCCCAACCTGCTGTCCCTCCTGAGGCACCCCACGGTGCAGGAGTGGATGGACATGTGTGGGGGTGAGGGTCGGGGGCTATGCTCAGATTTGGGGGACTGGAGAGGGAAGAGGGTGGCTGTATGGCCACTGAGAGGACCCAGCTGAGCCCCACTGTCCCTTGGCAGACCCCCACGCTGGAGTACTACAGCGGGTACCACTCCGAGGACCTGCATCCCCTGGTGAAGAGGCTGAATTTCCTGCTCACATACCAGCCCCGTGACAAGCTGAAGGCTGTGCACACCAAGTACTCACACAGGTGAGCAGCGTGGGCCTCTGCCTCATGCGTGCCCCTCTGCAGAGGGTGGCACCACCAGCACACACCCTTGGGTGCTTCAGGGAACTGGGGGGCCCTGCTGGATGGGTGTCAGGGCTGTGGCTGAGTTCTAAACCAGTGTTGTTCCTTGCAGGGTCTTCTTTGAGGTTGCCAAAGTCACCCCCATGGACATGCTCAAGCTGGAAAAGACACTGAAGAGCTGCTAGCCCTGCCTCTGTAAATAGCCTGTAAATAGGGGGGTGCTTTCTGGCAGGGGCATGCTGTGTACATAAAAAAAGAGTAATATTAACTGAAAGAGGTGGAATGGGGGAAAAAAGTCATGTGGAACTGTTAATAAAATATTGTTTCTTATATGCTGGTGGTGGCTGCTTGGATAGGGGTAGGGAATTGTGCTAGAGATTATCCTGTAGCCTGGGCTGTATCAAAATAAGTGGGGCCAGAGGGTTGAGGGAGGGGATTCTGCCCCTCTACTCTGCTCTCCTGAGACCTCACTTGGAGCCCTGTGTCCACTTCTGGAGTCCTCAGCACAGGAAGGAGCTGGAGCTGGTGGAGAGAGTCCAGAGGAGGCCACGGCGATGATCCAAGGGCTGGAGCACCTCCTGTATGGGGGCAGGCTGAGAGAGTTGGGGTTGTTCAGCCTGGAGAAGAGAAGGCTGTGGGGAGACCTTAGAGCAGCCTCCCAGTACCGAAAGGGGCTACAGGGAAAGCTGGAAAGGGGCTCTTCATCAGGGAGTGCAGGGACAGGATGAGCGGGAATGGTTTTTGGCTGAAAGAGGGGAGATTGAGATGAGATCTTAAGGAGAAATGTTTTGCTGTGAGGGTGGGGAGGCCCTGGCCCAGGTTGCCCAGAGCAGTGGTGGCTGCCCCATCCCTGGAGGTGTTCAAGGCCAGGCTGGATGGAGCTTTGAGCCCCCTGATCCAGTGGAAGGTGTCCCTGCCCCTGGCAGGGTGTTGGAACTGGATGGGCTTTGAGATCCCTTCCACCCTAAACCATTCTACAATCCCATGGAACCCCTGAGCTGTGGTTTCCCTTGCTGTGTTGGGGCAGAGGAAGAGAGCAGGGGTCACTGCATGATGTGGAGCCTGAGGAGCGAAGGCTGGAAAGGCCAGGTCCCAATCCACCCTCCCCACCCTCCCCCTGAATAATGACACTACACAAGCAGCAGCATTGAGTGTCACTTCTCCAAATATTTACACAGCTTAAATACCCGCATGGGCAAGGAGGATCTTTGCTTTGGCCCCAGCTTGGGCACACAGATGGCAGCCCAGGCTCCTGCAGTGACCCTGCCATGGGCTGGAGGCAGGGGTCACGTGTTGCCTACAGGGCTACACCTCCACTTTAGTGTTTCTAGCCCCAGAAGCTTGGGGAGAAGCAACAGCTCCAGGGACACTGGGCAACGAACAGACAAAGCGAGGTAAGCGGGGGGGCTCCACACACACACACACACAGGGCACAGCGGGGACCCGGAGCCCCCCTGCCCCATCCCTGGTCCCTGGAGGCAGCAGCCAGTGCAGGGACTGAGCTGCTGCCCTGCTGCTGCTCTAAGGTGGATTGCTGAGCTCCTTAATGGCCTGGAGGATTCTCTTCATGTGGCCCACTTTGGTGATCCCCAGGTCCTGCAGGAAGGAGAGAAAGGGAGCTGAGGTGTTCATGGGGGGCCAGCCCATGGCTCTTGCTGGCAGGGAAGCCGTGGGGCAGAAGACAAGGCTGCAAAGCCCAGCTCCCCATGCTCTCCTTGCCAGAGCAGGGTTCTTGCTAGGAGCTCTCTTGCAAGCATGTGCCCATGCCTTTTATAAGGCATACAGAGCCTTGCAACCTTGGGGGGGGCCAGGGCCAACCCCTTCTCTTGCTTCAAGCCC
The DNA here is from genome assembly GCA_033558185.1 of Dromococcyx pavoninus. NCBI lineage: Eukaryota > Metazoa > Chordata > Aves > Cuculiformes > Neomorphidae > Dromococcyx > Dromococcyx pavoninus. The sequence goes on from JAUMJL010001844.1 coordinate 6,435, forward strand.
CTCCGTGCAAGCTAAGCAAGCGTTGCAAGCTCAGCCCTGGATGCAGGGTCAGCACCTGCTTCACCCCCACCATGAAGGATGGGGAGAGGAGGGCTGGAGGACACCATGATCCCCAGGGCTGAGGGATCCCTCAGGGGGCACGAGGGGGATGGTACCTTCAGGTCTCTCCTCTCCAGCAGGATCAACTCGGAGCCCTGGATGTCATGCCGGACAAAAATGTCTCTATACTCCCCTAAACCAAGAACTTCCAGCCAAGCTGCAACCTCCTCGGAGCCCCACTTGTCCGCTAGCAGGGAGGAAAACCACAGAGGTGGACTGGGCTCCCGGGAGGCAGCGGGCAGCCAGCATCCCCCCCTCCCCACCCCAGCAGCAGCAGGCTCAGGCTGGAGAGGTTTCTCCTCTCCTTAGTTTACTCACAGAGCATCTGAGCTTCTACCCTGGGGCAGGGACTTACCCCAAAGGCTGAGCTGTACCATAGCCCCCTTCTCCCCCTTGCAGTTACGGGGCTGGGGGGGGCAGAAAAATTAAGCTCTAAGGGGCTGTTGGTGACAAAGGTGATATCCCTAGAAAGCCAGGACACGCCCTGTCCACCTCCCATAGGGTCCCTCCACAGTATGCTCAGGACAGGAGGCCAAGGGATGGGTCAGCACGGGGGGGGGGGGGGGGGTCTCTCCCAGAGTGGGCTGTGCCAGTCTCCCTCCCTGGCACACCACCCGCTTTACCTGGGAGTGAGCTGTTGGCCTTCTGCTTTTGCACCTTGTCCTTGTCCTTCCTGGGCTTGGGGATGTTGAGACGAAGCTTGAAGCTGCCCTTGTTGGCACTGCCTGCGCCTTCCTGCGAGAAGACCACCTGAGCAGGGTGCTACAGCCCCCCAGGGATCAGCTGCTGGGCTATGCATGCCCAGTCCCTGCACACCCACCTCCTCCACGGGGTGGGCAATGGGCCCCAGCCAGTGGATGTCCAGCAGCTTCTGCAGCTCCTGGCCCAGCACGCTCAGGGGACCGTGCAGCGCCTCCTCCTCCTGTGGTGAGTCCAGCTGTGGGGGACAGGGACCATTGCCAGCCCTGCTGTGGCTCCCAGAGGTGCCAGCCAAGGGCTCAAGCCTCTCCATTGCAGGGTTCAAGGTGCTCTCCAGCCCCCCACTCACCGCCTTTCCTTCCAGGAACGCCCTGGTCTCAGAATACAGCTCCTTGATGCTCAGCACCACCTCCACCGCCGCATTCCTGCTGAGGAACTGGAGGGGGGCATGGAGGGGTGACCCCTTGAGTGGCAGGGTGCTGAGGTGGCCGGGTGGACCTTGCACCCCCAGCCCCAGCTCACCTCCGAGGTGCCAGTGGCTTTGTTGGAGAGGGCTTCACTCAGCGCCAGGGAGCTTGTGTTGACCGCATGCGCCAGTTCCTGCTCCACGGCTTTGTGAGCCTTGGCTGCCTCATGGATCCTGTGGGCGAGAGGGGCTGGAAATGCTGGAGCTCCCCAGGGCTGGACAGGCAGCATGGGACTGGGAGATCTCTGTGTGGCCACAGCAAAGCCCTCCCGCTCCCTGTGCCCACCACACCCCCCACCCTGAAGCCTGACCTGGCGATGAGGGTCTCCGTGACCCGTGAGACCTGCTGCAAGAGGCTGCTCTCCTCCTCAGTCAGGTACTCCATGGACTGCTGGGAGCTGAGCCGTGGTCGGGTGGCTGCTCGGTAGCTCTCCCCTCTCTGCTTGTCCTCCCAGGACTTGAGGGTGCTTTCAAATGCCTGTGGGAGATGGAGATGGCCCATGTCCCACCTCTTAGTGCCCCAGCATGGCCTCGCTGCAGAGGCTGGGCAACCCCCAGCTCACCCGGTCTCTTGTAAGCATCTGGGCTCGGTTCTTGTGCTGGATCTTGATGATGCCAGGAGGCTGAATCCAGGCTTCTCCATCCACCTGCACGGGGACACCCTCGTCCCCCCGGATGGTGATCTTCACCACACGGCACTGTGGGATGGACAGTCTGGGGTTGGCATCGTGGCTGGCACTGTGCCACTGGCTTCAGGCACTGTGACGAGGCTGAAAAGCCTCCCAGGGCCTCGCCAGTGCCAACCAGAAACCTGGCTGGCACCACTTGTGCTCCAGAAGCTTTCTGGCACTACACAAGGTCCCCTGCCCCTACCTGCGCGATGCGATGATGCTGGAGGTTGATGACACGCGACACGGCCATCTGGATGCTGCCAAAGACAGCCACCACCTCCAGCTTCTTGTCATCAAAGGATGGAGCCCCAAAGTTCTGCAGAGGACCATGACAAGTGAGATGCCCCAAACCAGACTCGTTTCGGGACCCAGCTTTCCCCTGTATGTGCCCAGCCCAGCCCCCTGCCCGAGGGCTCCCAGATTCCCTGGAACTGTGGGAAGGATGTCATGCTCCCCACCCTGTGACGCTGGCACTCACGTTGTCCTCCTTGGTGCCTCCCCAGAAGTTGATGCCTCCAGCATAGCTGGGGATGTTGAGGACAGCGATACCCTGGAGGCTGGGCAGTGAGATGGGCACTCCATCGCACTGCAAGAGAGGGTTGAGCCTGGGGGGGGCTGCGGCAGCGCTGCCCCCAACCCACCCCTGTTCCTCCCAGCCCCGTACCTCCAGCTGCACCCTCTGCTCCAGGTTCTTGTAGGTGCGCTGCAGGAGCTCCTTTGTGCCCAGCACCCCGTACCACATCATGTTCTTGGTGCGGCTGCTGCAGGGCAAAGTGGGATGGGGAAAGGGGTGCTGCAGTCTCCACACCTGAACCAGCCTGCCTGGACCACTGGCCCTGTGCCTGCCTCAGTTTCCCCACTCCCAGAACAGGGCGGGGGGGCTGCCCACTGCCTCCAGGGACACACAAGCTGCAACCCAGACTCACACCCTTCCATATCAGCATGGCAATGTGTCCCTCCTGGAGGTGTTCAAGGCCAGGCTGGTTGGCGTCTTGAGCAGCCTGATCCAGTGGGAGGTGTCCCTGCCCATGGCAGGAGGGGTGGAACTGGATGGGCTTTGAGGTCCCTTCCAACCCAAACCATTCTATGATTCTATCCGGGTTCAGAGAGGGTGAATCCCACCAAGCCCCCCTTTACCCATTCACAGACACCAGTGAGCATCAGCAGCCGGAGCCTGGTAGCAGCCCTCCCCCTTCCCAGGGGTGTTTGCAACCTGCTGCCCACCCAGGGGTGCTCACCCCAGCACCACGTGGAAAACCTGCTGCTGGAAGGGGTCCCCAACCAGGCACAGCAGCCCCGAGCCGACCCCACGGCTCCCAGCATCCTGAGTCCCTCTTGTTGTGGGCATGAGAGAGCCAGGAGAGGGAGTACATGTTTCTCCCAGGGGAACTTGGGGGTTTTGAGCGAACCTGCACTTCTTGGGGTGCTCATCACGTTTGTTGTTGAACTCCAGGGAGATCTTCGCATCCAGGCCGATGCCAAAGTAGTTATTCATGACGCATTTCTCCGAGAAGTGGCTGAAAGCAGCAGACAGGGCAGGCAAGTTGGGAGGCAGCTGCACGCAGGGTGAAACCTGCCAGAGCTGCCCGGTGAGCTTCTGCAGGGGTTGGCACTGGGAAGCCTGATCCAAGCCAGTAGGGATGGCTGGAAGTCCCTCGGTCCCCATGGAGGGACACCCGTGGCACACCCAGAACCTGTCTGCACTGGGCACCCAGCATGAGCATGGGGCTGGCCAAGGGGCTGGCAGCAAGCCCTGGACACACACAGGCTTCCCCAGCACAGGCATCACTAAGCCAGGGAGAGCTGGGCACTGGGGATACCACACTGATGGGCAGAAGATGCCCCAGCAGCCATCTCCCACAGGCAACATGATCCCAGCTCTGCTCCCACTCACTAATGGGCTGCAAAGTTGGACCAGGGACCCCTGGGTGCGCAGGACCTCAGACTCACAAGGCCCTGGGGTCTTCAGGGAACTGCAGGCTGCTGAAGGTGTCCGGTCGCTCCAGCATGATGGAGGAAGACGTGGAGGTCACCATCTCCTGCCGGGAGCCTGGCCAGGTCAGGGAGAGGAGGCAGCTGCTGAACTTGCTTTCACCCTGAGCCCATCCCTTGGCTCACCCCTATACCCCTCAAAAAGCCACGTGCCCCACTGGCATCTTACTGAGCCTCTCCTCCTCCTTGTTGAGCTCCTCCGAGCTGTCCTTCTTGCTGGGACCCGCACTGCTCCGGTAGGCTTGGGTCTGCTTGTTCTGCTCATCCACAGCTGGATGCAAAGAGGGGGATGACAGCAAGTCCTTGGCAGCCCCATGGCCCTGCGCCCCTTCCCCAGGTGAGCCTCATGGGCTCCTGCCAGGCAGGGTGCAGGGTTGCCAAGCCAAGCATCAAAGAAGGGCTGATGCCCTCGAGTTTCACAGCATGGCAGCCACCCCAAGGATTCAGACAAGGGAACCAAGGCACAGGTCCAGCACCAAGCCGTGGTGGCTCTGCAGCCCGTGCCAGGCTGCTGCAGTGCCATGCGAGCTGCCAGCTCCCACCACCCCCTCACCTTTCTCTGCCTGCTCAATGATTTGCCGCAGGGCTTTCTTCAGGCTGTTCGCCCGCAGCATGAGCTGCTCCTTGGATTTGAAGATGCGAGGCACGGGGCTGGGGTTGAAGCTGCCACCTTTCTCCTGCTCCTTGGCATCGGCCGAAGCCATCTGTGCCATTCCCTCAGGGACCACGATGGCCTGAGCCTCCTCGTTCAGCTCCCGCACCAGGGAGTCCAGCTTCTCATTCAGCATGGCACACTGTGGGATGCCCACCACGCTCACCACCCTGGCACATGCTGGTGCCCAGTGCCAGTGCTGGATGCTTCCCTGGGCACCCCATGCCGGCCTGGGCACCTGTAGTGTATGGGCATCCCAAGCACAAGGGCATCTTGTCTTTGCTCAGGCACCTCATGCTTCCCTGGGCACTCAGTGCTGGGGAACCCTGTGTGCCTGGACACCCCATGCTCACCTGAGCACCTTGAGTGTCTGGGCACCCCAAGAACCTGGGCACCTCCAAGCACCTAGGCACCCCATGCCCAGTCACCCATACTTGCCTGGGCACCCTGCATGCCTGAGCACCCCAAGCACTACACACCCCAACGCGTGCACAGGGGTGTGAGCCACCAGAGCAACCCCAGCAGCCCCTCTGCTGCCCAGGGGCTGTGCCACCTGGCACATCCCAGCCCTCCAGCTCTCCTGCAACCAACCTTCCGTGCCATCAGCTCAGCCTCCTGCTTGTTCTCTGTTGCCCTCTTATAAGCTCGGCCGACTTCAGCCACAAAGTCATTGACGGTGCCACAGAGGAACCTGCCAAGGGAAGCAGCAGTTGGGTGGAGAGGGGCACAACATGACCAGCTGGGCACAGACACCAGCTGAGGGGGCTGTTGGGATAACACCCCCCACAGCAGAAGGACAGTGCTGGGGTTATTTGCTAGGCATCAGCACAGCTGGCAGCTGCTGGTGGCCAGGGGGAGCTCAGCACCCCTGGGGACATGGGGCTCTGGCACCTCCATCACCACCCCCTCCTTACTTTGCTGAGGAGATCACCACGGAGTGCTTGTCCGACTCCAGGATCTTGGCCAAGTGGAAGGCAACAGAGTCAGCGTAGTGGGAGATCTGGGCCTGGGGAGAGAGACAGGAGGACAGCTGGAGCCCTGCCCAGCCAGCACGGGGATGAGGATGAATTGCCTTCCTCATCCCCGAGGGCAGCTGTACCCACACCACCGGGCAGAGGGGATGCTCAGCCACAGCAGGAGAGAAACTGAGGCAAGGCAGTGGTGGGAGCACACGGAAGAGTCCAAAATAGCCTGCTGGTAGCAGGCCAGCTCCATCTCTCCATGCTGCTTGCTCCCAGGCTGAGACCTACCAGACTCATTCCACCACATGCAGCTGGCTGTCAGCCCCCTCGCAGCCCCAGTCCCCAGGCATGACCTCTGCCTGTGCAACCCCACCCTACGTGCCCCCAAATCGGCTGATGGGATAAATGGGAACCTGCCCCCAGCCTGCCCTCCTCCATTTCTTCAAGACCAGGCTGGATGTGGCTTTGAGCAACCTGATCCAGTGGCAGGGGTTGGAACTGGACAGACTTGATGATCCATTCCAACCCAAACCATTCTATGATTCTACTACCTGGTTCTCCACAGCGCCCACCTGGATGTTGGAGTCCCCATTCTCCTCCTCCTTCAGGGCTGGGGGGGACTGCTTGGGGGCCTCATAGGTCAGCACGCTCCACCTGCCAAGCAGAGACCACGGCTGCCTGGCACCTCCCCAAGACAGGGACACGCCGGCAGGGGACAAGCCCAGGAGGTGCCAAGGTGGGGGGGAAGCAGAAAGATTCCCGCCTCACACTGCGCTCACCGGTCCAGCATCTTGGTGGTGGCCCTTTCCAGCTTCTCCAGGATCTGCAGCAGCTGGGTGTCATCGTCGCACAGGCTGCCCCAGCCCAGCACCCGTGCCAGGTCATTGCCAGTCCCCAGGGGCAGGACACCCAGCTGGCACTGTGGGACAGCAATGGGGTCCGGGGGCTCAGAGTTGCCCCCGGAGGCACACGCAAGCCCCCCCAAACCGCGCCGTGCCCACTGCAGCATCCCCGGGCACACAGAGGGGGGTGTCAGCCCACAACAGCAATTCTGGGCGCTCCCACTCACTTGCTTGTGGAGGCCAAGGGCATCGATCTCGGAGAGCACCCAGCCCACGCTGCCATCCCCACCACACACCAGGATGCGGAAGGTGGAGAACTTCTGGAAGAGGCGCAGCCTTGGCGGGGGAAAGGAGAGAGGGGCTGGGGGCTTTTCCAGGTGCCCACCGGGACCCTGCCGGGGCCACTCCGGGGTGCCTAGGCCAGCACTTACCCCAGGTGAGGGCCCCCGTTCATGAGGTCGAAGACTTGGGCTGGGTTGAGGAACTGCTTGAACTTGCGCAGAAACTTGACGCCCTGGTTGTCCCCACTCTTGGAGTTGACAAAGGCCAGGAGAGGGCTGGAGCAGGTCGAGGGGCAGGTGGCCTTCCAGAACCCTGTGTCAATGCCAAGTGCATGAGCCCCCAGCCCCGGCTCCCACCCCCAGACACCCTGATGGAGATAGCTGAGGAATCATAGAATGTCCTGAGTTGGAAGGGACCCCCAAGGGTCATCAAGTCCAACTCCTGTCCCTGCACAGGACAACCCCAACATTCACACCGTGGGGCTGAGGGCCTTGGCCAAAGGTTTCTGGAATATTGTCAGGCTGTGACTGCTTCCCTGGGGAGCTGTTCCTGGCCACACAGACACCCTGACTGTGCTGTGCCTGACACACAGGGACCAGGCAGGAGCCGTAGTGCTCAGGGTGCTCAGGGGATAGTCGGGGTGGCAGGAAGAGTAAAAGATGGCAAAGGAGACGGAGATGGGGTGGGGAGGGATGGGGATAGAGATGGGCAAGGTTAGCACTGAGGCAGATCCAGATTAGGTTCCTGCTCCATCACTACCCCTGCAGGCATAAAGATTATCAGAAGATTATCGATTATCGGAGGGCTGGAGCACCTCCCATACAAGGACAGGCTGGGAGTTGGGGTTGTTCAGCAATAAGAGAAGGCTCCAGGGAGACCTCATAGTGGCTTCCTAGTACTGACAGGGGCTCCAGGAAAGCTGGGGAGGGGCTCTTCATCGGGGAGTGCAGGGATAGGATGAGAGGGAATGGTTTTCAGCTGGAAGAAGGCAGATTGAGATGAGATTTTAGGGATAAATATTTTCCTGTGAGGGTGGGGAGGCCCTGGCCCAGGTTGCCCAGAGAAGTGGTGGCTGCTCCATCCCTGGAGGTATTCAAGGCCAGGTTGGATGGGGCTTTGAGGAACCTGATCCACTGGGAGGTGTCCCTGCCCATGGCAGGGAGGTGGCTTTGAGGTTCCTTCCAACCCAAACCGTTCTATGATTCTATGATAGATTGTTGTCACCGAGCTGACTCACGGTCCTGGCCAGCTGTTCCAAAAGGAGCAGCAGTTGTGGCCACAAGGGAAGGTCAGTTCCTTGCTGTGCCAACAGTCCAGCTGTGACCAACCCAGCAAAACTACATAGGAACGGGACAAACTCCCACCTGGAGGTGCTGCTGGGGTGGCTCTGGCAGCCGGTGTGAGCGGAGGAGCGGCCACAGCCCTGGGGAGCTGCGCTGTCACCCCCAGCTCTGCCACTGGCTCCTACTGGGGTTCTGGCAGGGTGGGTGGGAACGATGCAGAAGAAGGCTTGGCAGCCAGCATCGTGCTTTTAAAGAAATGAGATCGGGAATGCAATGTGCCCGAGGCAGAGGATCAATAGCTGGCCCACAGCCTGCACCTGCCTCAGGCATATCTTGGCCATCCTGGGCCAGCAGCCAGCGCCCACTGGCTCCTTCCCTCATCAGACCCAGCAATGCTGCGGCCAGGAAAGCACCAGCCCTCACTGCCCCTGGCACCCAGCCCCCGCACCCAGAGCCCTGTGGGGTGCGACCAGGAGCTCCGGTGCCTCGGGCACACAGGGAGCAGCACCCCCGTAGTCCACCTCCCCCCGTCCAGGCATCGCTCCATCTCCGCTCCCAGTAGAACAGAGCAGCAAAGCAAAACACTGGGGGCTGCTGAGTCAGAGAAGCGTGGGCTGTGCGAAGAGACCGCTGCCAGCAGCACCTCTGTGCTGGGGAGGGGGACACTGTGGCAGGAGTGGGGGGCTGAGACCTCCCCATGCTGCCTCCCGCGGGCAGCAGAGCCCAGCTGGGCTCAGAAGCATTCCCAGTAGCCAGCCCCGCAGCCACACCGGCCTCGGTTGAGAGGGACAGGGCAGAGACACCACCAGGGAGCCCAGGCACGAGCATCCACGGCTCGGAAGCTGGAGGAGAAGCCGCGTGATGGTTACCCTGACAGCATCCCTATGAGTAATAAGAAGCAGATGAGCCACCGGCTGAGCCAGACGTGAAAATCATTAAAGAACAAGGAAAGAAATATCCGGAGAAGAACAGAGTTTGCTTGGTGGAGGCCAGCTGAATGGACACCTCCGGAGAGGGCCAGGGAGACGGGAGGTTCCCCTGGCCACGCACTGCTGCTCTCCCCAGTGCCCCGCAGCCGCCTTTGCTGAGGGGATGCTGTGCTCGGCACTACCAAAACGTGAGCTGAGGTCCAGACACTGAGAAATAACCCAAGTAAGGGCCTCATCCTGCCCTGCAAGGTGCTGAACCATTGGTGTGCAATGGGTGGCACCTGACTTCAGGCGCTGCCAACCCCAGCACGGAGGGACCATGACCAGGGCCACCGCGAGAGGCAGCCTGGCAGGAGGAACCAAAGAAACAAGCAGTGAAGAAACACCATCCCAAAGCATGGCACTGCCCAGCCCTGGGGCAGAGAGAAAGACAACAAGCAACCTTCAAGCCAGGGTGCAGCGGGAGCCTGCCGATGGTTATGTTCCCTGTCCCCCACAGGAAAGCTGGCACAGTGTCACATCAAAGGAGCTCAGAGAGCTCAGAGCCCTGTCCCACACAGCATGGCCCCCCCGCACTCCCCAAGCCTGTCCTCTCCATGACTCACCATCTGAATCGATGCTGTTCAAGGCGGTTGGCGGGATGATGGACACTTTGTACTGGCCCAGGGGGCACCTCTTGCCGAAGAGCTCTTTGCAGGCGCTGTGAACCTGGGCACACAGAGATGTGTGCATAAGCACCACCAAAGCCCCCAGCCTCAGTTTTCCCAGAGATGCCCCCAGGAGGGGCAGCTGCTGTCTGTGGCAGGGTGAGAGGGACAGGGAAGGACACGTCCTTACGATGGCCTTGCACCAGAGACACCGCCAGTCCTGCAGCCTCCGGACGCTGCCACAGGTCCGGTCGCAGACAGCGCAGCGGGCGCTGACCGGCAGGTTCCCCTCCAGCCACTGGTGGGGCATGGCCACCTGTGGAGAGGGACAGTCGTCAACAGCACACGACCCCTGTGTGCCTGAAGGACAGTGACACAGAACCCCCCACCCCCAGGCACCGCGGAAGAGGTGGGCAGGGGATGATGTCACTCCACTTCAGGACACAGTGGGGCTGGACTGACGGTTGGACTGGATGGTCTTCGAGGTCTTTTCCAACCTTAATGATTTCACTATTCTATGACACCCCACAGCAGGGCAAGGCAGCCGTGGGACTCTCCCATGCCCTCTCATCCCTGCCTGCCTGGCCCGTCGCAGCTGCCAGCACATGAGGCAGGGCAGTAGTGTCCCCAGCAAACATTTGGGAGTGGCTCCACTTAGAGAGCAATAAGGGGGAGAGGGGGAATAGCCGGAAGAGGTGAGGGGAGGGTTAGGTTGGACATCAGGAGAAGGTTCTTCCCCCAGAGGGTGGTGGAACACTGGAACAGCTCCCCAGGGAAGCAGTCACAGCCTGACAATATTCCAGAAACCTTTGGCCAATGCCTTCAGACACATGGCGTGAGTGTTGGGGTTGTCCTGTGCAGGGACAGGAGTTGGACTCGATGGTCCTTATGCGTCCTTTCCAACTCAGGACATTCAGTGATTCTCAGTCCATGTCCCCACAGAGCCAAACCCAGAGGCCACACACTGCTGGAGAAGCTGGGTGCCAGGGTTCCCCTTGTTCCCGATTTGGGGACAGCGAGGACAGCGAGGCCAGTGGCTGTGTCCTGCCACAGACTCCAGGATTCCCCTGCTTACCCCATCCTCATCCTCGATGATTTCACTGCCAATGGAGGCCAAAGTTGTCCACTTGCAATTGTTGGTGGCTCTGACAGCACAACGCTTGTGTGCCTTGAACTTGCAGACTGGGGTGGGGGGAACAGATGAGATGCAGGGATGGTCAACGTGGGATGCGCAGCCCTGGTACCCAATCCCTCCGCAGCTGACGACAGTGCTGTCCTAGTAGCTGGTGGGGATTACCCCACACCCCTCCTGCTCCAGGCCAGCCTTGGAGTAGGTCCCCCAGCCCAGTCCCAGCCCCACCACCAGCACCAACCTTCGCAGGAGAGGCCGTGGGAGGTGACCCCTGGGAGAGCTTCGCGGCAGACATTGCAGAAGGTGGGGCGGGCGTGGGAGCAGGCGTACCAGTTGTGCATGCCTGAGAAGTGCTCCATGTTGAACTGCGTGGCCTGATGAGGGACACAGCCTCGTCAGTTCCCTGGGACCCCCAGATGCCCTCCCTCCAAGCCCCCTTGGGTCCCCCCAGCCCCACTCCCAACTCCTGTCCTCCCTGCCAAGGGCAGCAGCTCCTGTCCAGCAGCCAATGGCACCCCTCCAGCTCCAGAGCGGTACCCACTCGCAGACAAGCACCCACACAGCCCCCACCTGCATCACCTCATGGATCTCCCACTTCTGGACAGATTTCAGGGCACTGATCCAGTCCTCCATCTCCTTCCGATTCTCCGCACACAGGATGAGCTTCCGGAATGGCGTGATCACCTGTAACAGCCACCATCCCCCTGTCCCCTTGCAAGGCCAACCCACGGCCAGCCAGCCCCGGGAGAGCACCCCCACCAGTGCCACCTCCAGCAACACAAGGCCACGCTGTGGGGCGCCCCACAGCTCCACGGGGAGGGAGGGCTCTGCGGTGCCTCCCCACAAGGTGCTGAGGTGGAGGAATACAGCGGGCAGCCCCGCACCCCCCTCACCGTGAAACTGTTATTGATGTTCTTGGTGCTGGTCTCAGCCACGCTGGCATCAGACAGGTCCACCTCATCGAAGATCAGGGACTGTAGGAGAGAAACCAAAGCCCCAGTCCACCAAGCAGGGATTTCAGGCTCCTCCCTGGGCTTTCAGACTCAAGCTGCCCCAGCTGAGCGTGCTGGAAGCCCCCCCCCAGCCTACCTTGGCATCCTTGGCGTAATAGAGTGTCCTGCCCCGCAGCTTGAAGTATCGCCTCTTCCACCTCTGGAAGGAGCTCGTCTGCTTCAGCAACAGCCCCTCTTTCACGCTCTTCTGCAGAGACCACAGGGTCATGAGCTCCCACAGCCTCTAGGGCCCGCAAAGCTACCCCACTTCCCCCTCTGGTAATGCCAGTTTCAGTGTCCCCAGGAGCTAAGCGGTACCCAGAGCATGGATGGGCCATTCTTGGGTTCCCAGGATGCAGCAGGGTAAATGATGTCCATCGACTGCTGTACCCTGGGCACTTTATGGGATGTGGGGGGAGCTGCAGAGCACAGCAGTGCCGGCGGCTGGAGGTGTCCTGCAGCGCAGAGCCACCACTGTCTGTCACCTCCTCCCCACCCCCAGGGCAGCACCTGCAAAAGCCTCGATCTCCTGCAGCTCCCTGGAAGCCAAGGGCAGAGCTGGGGCACAGAGAGCTCTCTTGAAGGGGACAGCAATGCCCCAGAGCCATCAGGACTGCGTCTTGGAAGTGCCATTACCCAGGCACTGTGTCCCCAGCCTTTGTGTTGGGCTGCGGAGTCGACAGCTGAGATGCAGCCAGCCCTGCCTGGCACCCACAGCCCCTGGAGTGGACAACCTGGGGCTGAGGGCAGCACCTGGCAGGCAGAGCATCCCCTTGCAGCCCTGCAGCCTGGCCGCCCATCCTCTGCCCTCCCTGACCCACAGCACCTGCCAAGATTTATCCTCCTCTCAGTGGTGTTTACAAGGGTCAATTAATTAACGTTTGCAACGTGGGCACAAGCCTGTGCTGAGCAGGGTGGCAGAGATGCTCTGGCACTGCCTAATCTTCGATTGTATCTTAGTTAAACCCCGCCGGCAGCTCCATTCAGCTGCTCCTCTGCAATTAGCCGCAACAGCGGCTCTGGCAGATCCCGGCACATGACAACAAGGGACATTTAACGGCAAATTAGCACCGGGCAATGCGGTTCTCGTGAGAGAACCGCAGCCCCGGGCTCCACGCTTCCGTGCCCACTCCACGAGCTGCAAGGGTGCCTGGCACCCTGCGAACACACCGGCCCCTGGCCTCAACCCTCATCCACTGCCCCATGGCTCCGAATGAGACAGCCAGAGCACCAGCAACAGCAGGAGCCTCCAAGGTCACAAAAAAGCCAGAACCCCACTTGAGGTGCTCCCCCCCAGTCTCTGACCCCTCCACAAGCCCCACCCACACCCCACACCCCCTCCCCCCCCCGAGCAGGGCATGCACTGGGATATCCCCAGCTCTCTTCAGCTTCTCGAGATTGGAGAGGGATGGTTTAAGCCTTTATTGCTGCTTATCAGCGCTTTGCTCCCCCGGGACTGGGTTGGTCCCCACGCTGCCTGCCAGTGTCAGTGCAGGCTCAAGCAGCCCTGGTGACCCCAGTGCCAGCACCCAGGGTCCCACCGTGTCCTCTCGGCTGTGAGAGCACACAGAGGAGCTGCTGAGCCCAGAGCTGCCCTGAGCCCAGGCTGCGACACCGGGGAGCACAGCCTTTCAGGGGGGTCCAGCTGCAATGCCCAAACCCGTACACAAATCATGCACCCTAGCAGTTCCATATCAGGAGGGGACAGGGCAGGGTTCTGCCACAGCCAGGTGGGATCCAGGCACAAACCCCACTTCCACCACTCTGATTTGCATGCAGTGGCTGCAGGCAGAGGCTCTGGGTTTGCTGCAATCATTGCTTTTGCTGAGAAGGACAGGCAGCATGTGACACTGAGGAGTGGTGTGGGGGGCCATGATGAGGAGGAGCAGGAGGACGTGATGATGAGGAGAAGGAAGAAGAGGCATGTTTGTGAAGGTGGCTTGGGACTATGACAGCAGGGACCGGAGCCAGCGCTGCAGTGGGGCACAGGTACTCATCTCTGCCTGGCTCCAGGGCCATGTGGGGGGCAGGATATGGCCAGGAAGGCTGCCCAGGGGGACAGCATCCCCCCTTAGCCACGCTCCTGTGGCTGCTGCAGCAGTTTCTCCTGGCAGCCAGCAGCAACAAAGCATCACCTGGCCTGAGGATGTCAGATACCTGGCCACTACAGGGACAACAATGTGGCTGCCAGAAATGTCAGCTCCAGGCTAGGGCAGAGCCTGAAAAGCAGAGTCCCTCCACCTCCACCAGTCACCCACAGTGCCACAGCAGCGTGCCTCAGTTTCCCCCCAGTGCAGACTAACCAACCACCAGCATCCCAGCGTGGGGTGGCAAAGCTGCTGCAAATAAGCCCAGGTGACATCTCTCCCCACGTCCATCCTTGGGTGCTTCCCAAAACATGCCCAGGGTGCCCCACGTACAGCAGCAACACCCAAGCCCTCTGCCGTACAACTTGTTACACCTGTGGATGCCCGTCCAGGACCCGCCATGATGGGGCACAGGTCGAGTTGGTACCGGCATTGCCAGCATGGGGCCAGCCAGAGCCCTCCTGGGGAAAATGAGGCAGGTTCCCTCTCCAAAATGAGCCGCAGAGCCTGGCTGTGCCATGCCGCCTGGGCAGGCACACGACTCCCTCTGCCTGGGGTGGCAGAGGGCTCCTTGGGGGTCTCACTGGTGAGACACACACACACAACTTTTTGCCCATGGGTTCAGCCAGGAGCAGCTCCCCAGTGACTCAGTGGTTTTGGACCCCTGTTTTTGGTACTTAGGGACACAAGGAGACCTGGGAGCCATCTGATGGCCAAGGCCACCAGCAGACCCTGAGACAGAAGCCATGCTGCAGCGGACAGCGCTGAGCAAGCCCGTCGTTTCCCCTTCACAAACAGGAAAGGGGTGGGGAGGGCAAAACCAGCAATTGGGGAGTAAGGCAGGCAGAACATGCTGGGGTGGCATCGCCCTCGCTCCCCTGCAGGGCTCCAGAGTCACCACAATGACACAATCCCCTATAGCAAGCAGCTATTAGGTACCCTATAGCTTCCAGGAGCAGGAGCCATGCACCCACAGCACAAGCTGGAGGGTGCACCCACAGCACAAGCTGGAGGTTGCCCCTTCCTCCTGAAGAGCTTTCAGGGGCACTGACAGCTTCCAGTCACAGGAATGGGAGCTACGAACTGGCAGCTGAGCCCCAGCCCCTCTGCTCACCCCAGCCACAGCTTTTCTGGCCAGCAAGCCCCAGCCCAGCACTGCAGGGAGCCACAGCAGAGCCAGCACTGGCTTGGTCCCAGGAACAACGCTGACACCCACAGCGATGCGCAACCTGCCCGAGGCCCCCTCCCCTCTGCAGTGCCTCAGCACCCCCGCCTCATCGCGGGGACCCTCCCAGGGAGCCGAGCGTCACCCTTGATGCGCCCAGCACTGGTGGGGTCCCAGAGGAAAAGGGTGGGGAGGCACAGGCAAGAACGAAACCATGCAGGGTCTGCAGAGAAACCACCACCTCCGCCTCAGCCACAACCGGCGGAGGGCAAACAGCACTGGGGCTTTGGAGGCAACACGGCTAAAAATAGCCCTGAGAGCATAGTAGGCCACCAGCAATATGCCCCACCAGGACACGGCTGGTCCCCAAGGGCCACCATGCTCTGCACAGGCAAAGGGGCTCAAAGCCCCGTTGAGGCTTCTTCCAGGCCAGGGTGCACCCCAAAGATGCCAGCTCTTCCCTCCACCCCAAGACAGAGCCCCGGGATGATGCTTTGAACATCCACTCTGCTTCTCCCAGCTCCGCCACCACCAACCCCAGGAAGAGTCCATACTGCGGACAGGTTTGACCACAGCTGGGGCTGGAGGGTTTTCCTGCTGGGATCAGCTTGGACAGCTCCTGGAGGAGAGCCAAGAAGGCTGAGTTACTTATGAATGTTGGTATACACGGCTGGTGGGCACAGCAGTGGCTTCCCACCCAGCTTGCAGCCCTACACAGCTCCTGCTTGGCCCCAGGGTGACCCACTGCCCTGCCTGGGGAGGAGGAGAGGGGACCAAACTGACCTGCATTGCACCAGCATCACCCCGGGCAGCCGCCCTCTTCCAAACGCAGCAGCCTGCCGACTGCGTACCTGGGTCGAGCTGGGTCAGACCTCATCCCCCTCCTGAGCTGGTGGGTGCCAGGACAGCAGGGGAGGGAGAGCTGGCAGGCCAGCTGCAGAGCCACCAGCATCTGCTGGGCACCGCATGGGCTGGAGGCGGTTGGAAACCTTATCAGGCTTTGCGATACGGCAGAGCTCTTCCGGGACTGGGCAGCTGGGGGCCCGGTGTCCCAGCCCCACGGGCTCAACTGCATTCATTCTCCCCAAGGATGGAGCCTGATGCCACTCCAGGACCCCAAATCCCCCTTCCCAGTGGTGGGGGGATCCTTGAGAGGACATTCCAGCACTGGTTCTGACACGTCAATACATTGTGCCACAAGGCACCAGTCATTGAAAGGGGATGGAGGATTAACAGGGAGGAGAGGCATGAGGGAAGGAGCCCCCAGAAGAAGGGGGATCTCACCTCCACTTCATCCTCCAGCAGTCATGACCTTCAGCTGCTTTTTAGAAAGGAGCTCACACTTCCCTATCTACAGCCACATCAATCCCCAAGCATCCGACTGGCAGGCACCCCTCGTGCTGGCGGGCGCCGCCGCAGCGCTCCCACCCTGCCCAGTGTCTGACGGGCGACAGCAGCGCTTGCACAATGGAAAAAGTAAGAGGGAAGAGGGCAGTGCATCTGAGAAACCTCACAAACATCCGGCTGGCGACATTGGGGCTATCTTTACACCCCAGGCACCAGCTCTTGATTAACATGAGCAAGCTCAGCCTTCCTGCTCTGCTGCAGCCTCCTTGGCAGGGAAAGGTCCCTGGCAGCACCCCTGAGCCCCACAGTACAGCCCCTCTGTGGGGGGTGACCCAGTGACCAGCCGGTCCCCTCACCAGCCCCCAGCAGGCCTTTAGGCATGGTTGGGATAGAGAAACATAGAGCCATAGAATGGTTTGGGTTGGAAGGGACCTTTACTGGTCATCCAGTCCAACCCCCCTGCAGGAGCAGGGACATCTTTGACCAGATCAGGTTGCTCAGAGCCCCATCCAACCTGGACTTGAATGTTCCCAGGGATGGGAATTCCACTGCCTCCCTGGGCAACCTGTGCCAGTGTATCACCAGCAAGGCTGAGGCTCTGGCAAATGGAGTCCAGGGGTGTCACCTGGAGCTGCCAAGGATCATGGAGATACTCAACCCGTGGGTTCCAAGTATCTCCACAGAAGGAGACTCCATAGCCTCGCTGGGCAGGCTGTGTCAGCATTTGACCAATCTCACAGTAAAAAAAGTGTTTTCTTGTGTTCAGATGCAATTTCCTATTTTTCCATCTGTGCCCACTGGCAGACACCACTGAAAAGTGCCCTGTTCCCTGTTTGCTGCAGGAGGATGCACTGCCCAGGAGCCACGTGCCATCCTCCCACTGCAGGAAGGAGGTTTCCAGGCCTGGCCCCACGAGCCCCGTCTTGTTTTCCTTGCCTTTTGGCCAAGTCATCGTCGGGCAGCCCTTCCCACAGCTGCCCCAAACCCCTACATCCACAGGCACAGCTCACCCCATCCCTGGGGCACTCTGAGCCTGCAGGGTGCCCACTGCCTCCAGCCAGGACCAGGAGCACTCATCCCTCAGGGTACCAACAACCCCACTGAAGTTCCCCAGGTCCCCGGGAGGATGCTGGCAGGTCCTCCAGCCCCAGCAAGCAACTGTGATGTACCCCAGCACCAGGAATTCAGGAACACAATCCCCATATCTAAAGGGAAAAGAATTATACAGTTATAGAATGAGCTGGGTTGGAAGGGACCTCAAAGCCCATCCAGTTCCAACCCCTGCCAAGTGCAGAGACACCTCCCACTGGATCAGGTTCCTCAAAGCCCCATCCAACCTGGCTTTGAGCACCTCCAGGGATGGGGCAGCCACCATTTCTCTGGACAACCTGGGCCAGGGACTCTCACCCTCACAGCAAAACATTTCTTCCTAAGATCTCACCTCAATCCCCCCTCTTTCAGCTGAAAAATGTTCCCCTCATCCTATTCCTGCACTCCCTGATCAAGAGCCCCTCCTCAGCTTTCCTGGAACCCCCTTCAGTACTGGGAGGCCTCTATTAGGTCTCCCTGGAGCTTCCTCTTCTTCAGCTCTGGTGCAAGCACCCCAAGATCAGTCGTTCACTGCAGCTCCTTGCAGCCAGAGCCGACCCAAGCGGCGCTGCCAGATCACTCCCCGCCTCTGCTCAGTTGCTGAGAAAGCTCGTGCGGAGTGCCCAGCCCACGCAGGCAGGATGTGCCCCCCCATCTTTGTCTGCCAGCACCTCAATGTCTTGGTGCACCCCAGACCCAGCACTCTTTACTTCCCCACTGCCCCTTCCCTGCATGCCCAGCCCTAAGCAAGGCCCAGGTGCATCACTGCATCCCCCTCCTGCTCTGCCTTTGCATTCCCAAAACCTGGTGCAGGCAACCAGCAGCCCTCAGCTGCCATGAGGAGAAGGAGAAGGAGGTGGCAGCAAGACCCCATCCATCCCAGGGCCATTCAGCCCGGCAGGGGCACCTGTGCCTGGCAGCTGTCATTGTCACTGAGCACAATGGCCTCGCCGCCTCTGTGCTCCGCTGTGACACAAAGTGCCCCGCAGGGTGCCCTGGCAATTACTGCCCACAGAAAGCAGAGCCGGGGGTGTGGAGTGGGGAGATGTGATTGATAGGGAGGTGCGAGGAGGGGATGGGGGAACAGGCATTTTAGGGGGGGGCACAGGGAATGGAAAGCAGCGATCAGGAACGATTCAGCAGATCCCAAAACGATCCTCACCCACTCCTGGCCCCATGGGTCTGGACAACAACCTGGCATGGGGGAGGCTGCTTGCTCCCATCACCAGGGACCAAGCTCCCCCCAGTCAGTGTGGGTGGGCACTGGGGTGGGGATCCCCACCCTTCCCAGCTCCCCATTGTGGCAGGCTCCTACAGACCCCCACCAGCACCCCAACCACCACTGATGGTCAGAAAGTAGGCCAGCCTGCCCCCACCCCCTACCCTGCTAACCCAGTTACCTCTCTGGAGCTGCAACCCTGGCACTAGACCCTCCCTCACTCATTAACTGTGTGCTAATTAGGTACCTGCCTCTGCCTCTGGGGTGCAGGCAACGCTTCCCCCGCCCATCTCAAACCCACATGGGTGCATAGGGGTGTTGAAGTAGCTTGGAAAGGTGCTTGCTACTGCACACGTGGCTGCAGCCAGAGGGACAGGCAGCTCATGTACCACAGTTCCAGGTCCCCTCCAGGCTCTCCCAGCCTCTCCCAATACAACAGATGCTCCAGTTCCTCACCAGTGTCAAGCCAGGACGCACAGGGAGCAGGGACAGACAGACCTAGGGGGTAGCAGCAATCTCATCCTAAAATCCTCGTCTCCATAGGGAAGGTAGGAGTTCATTAGGTGAGGAATCAGGCTGTAAGCGTGGTCCTGCCCATTTGGACCAAGGCGCAGGGATCCTCGGGGAAAACCCTGAACCCCAGCACTGAAAACACTTAGATCTGGGGGGGTGCATGCACACCTCGCTCTCAGCCCCCTCCAGCACCAGCACCGACCGGCTCTCACTCCTCTCCCCACCTCTCCCAGCTCCCTGGGCCATTAACCCAGCTGTGTCCCTTCTGCCTGCCCATCCATCAGGCCACCCGTGGCCCCTGGCACGCTGTGCGGCATCACCTCCCGCACGGCTGATGGGCGATGCCGGGCGCAATGCAGGCAGGGAGCCGCCAGCTCAGCCTCTCCCCACGCGCAGCCTGGCAGCCAGAGAGGCCACACCAGCTGGTGGCACCCAGGGGGTTTGACGCCTGTGCTGGAGGCTCAGCAAGCGCTCCTGTCCCTCTGCTGCAGGACACGGGCACAGCCTGACCATCTGCCCTCTCCTCTCGGGATTCCTGGCACTGCTGACTCCCTGCCATATCCCCTGAGCTCCACAGCACGGCAAAACCCTCCAGCACGGCAAATATTGTGTGGCAAACTCCAAAGGCTGCTGCCGACCCTCCAGGAGGGTGCTGAGGGCTCTCACACAGCGCTGTGTCCCCAGGACCCTGCCCACCAACCTGGCTCCCACCACATCCCCTGCACAGCATCCTGCACCCTGGAACAGCCCACAGCACCCACCTGGCAGCCAGGTTGGAACAGGCAGAGGAGGTGCCAGCCTGCCCCAAAGAAGGGGAAACTGAGGCACATTCCTTGAGCAGCCAGAGGGACTTGGCAAGAGCCCCCCCCCAGAGCTGCCTGCCTTAAAATCTCTCCTGCCAAGCGGGAAAATCTCATGGTGCCAGGTTCGGAGTGTGCAGCTTCCACACCCCTGGGCAAATGCCCTTTCTCCCCCTCGTGCCAGAGTGCCAACCTTGGCACAACAGCCAGGCTTGGGCCAGCAGGAGGGGAGCTCACCAAGACCTGAGCAGCCCTAAGCTGCCACCAAATCCAGCACACCAGTCCATTCCCACTGCTTCCCAACTCCAGAGGCTGGGGGCACACCCCTGCTCTGCAACTGCGTCCCCAAAGGGTGTTTTCTCATCTGCCCACCCCTCCCTGGAGCAGCATGGCCACCAAATACCCTCTGAGGGTCAGCTGGGGCTGGAAGCTGGCCGTGGGGGGAATTCTGGCACGGCCTCAGACAACGGTCCCCCCTGCACCTCCCTGACTCACCTCACCGCCTCTTTCCCCCAGCACATCACCCAGAGCATCCTCCCTGTGTCCTGGACAGATCCTCCCTCCCCAAAGCAACCTCCCCAAACCTCCTCCTCTCCCTGCTTCCCACCTGGCCAGATCATTTCTCCTTGTGCTTCAGGCAGGAGGTGCCTGGCCATTTCACCATCCCCACCTGGGACACCTGTGGCCACTCACTCCTGTTTGGCATCACATCCCATATTTATGTAGGTCCTCCCAAAATAGCTTCCTCTGAGCAAGCTCCATGGTCACACAGGGGTTGCCCTCATGCCAACAGCAGGGAGGGCAAAAGAGTGTCACATGTCACCTCAAAGGTGTCCCCAGGACAGGATCTATGGATGGATGCAGGAGCAAGGACCACTGGGAAGCTGGCGCAGCTGAATTAACCTGGGACACCGGGAAAGACGCCGGCTCCATTTCACCACCCACCAGGCCCCCCACGCACTGCCCACAGCACCACAGTGACCCTAAATCTCCCCCACGGAGCATCTGTAGGGCAGAGCCTTCCTGAAAGTGTCCTTTGCCAGGAGCAGGTAGGGAGAACCAGGGCATACAAACATGGGATGGAGGCAGCTAAGGGGGGGGTGTCTGGCTGTGGGAAGAGACCCTGCCCCTGAAAGCTGGGGTAAAATCCGTGCTCCACAGCCCCACAAGATCAATGCTAACTGTGGGGTTGGCACCTTTCCATGTGCCCTTCCACAGGGCACAGGGTGCCAGACCCCTCCTGGCGTTGCCTCAGGGGGTGAGAGCCTGGCACTGATTTACACCCCAGAGTGGGCAAACCACCACCACCCCGGCTCTGTTCTCAAAAGGAACCCCGCGCGACGGCCGTTCCCTCACCCCGACCTTGCTCCTCATCTGTCCCGAGGTGGACACCTTCCGGATGAGCTTGTGGGAACTGTCCTCCTGCTCGCCCTCACTGTCGGATGACTCCTCGCCGCCCGCCTCGGGTGAGATGGGTGCCAGCTTGTCCGAGTCCAGGGATGACACTGATTCCCGGGTCTTCCTCAGGAACAGGTCCCCTGGCACCAGCTTCTCAGCCATCTTCACCTGCTTGGCTCAGAGCTCCACCGCCTCCTGTGACAGCCCTGGGAGCACAAGGACATGCAAGAGTGGAGGGAGAGCCCTGAAAAGGGGAGCACGGCCCCTCACCTTCTATGGCCCAGCCACCCAGGAGGTACAATCCTGGGTATCAGGAAAAACAGTGCTTCCTCACCCAAGAATGTCACTCAGGGTGGCTTTCTTGAAGGCAGTTTTCCTGCCTTGTTTTTTTTTGGTGTCCCAACTCTTCCTCCTGCCATGGGACTCTGTGGCCACCCCGCCCTGGCATTGGGGTGCACCTCCCTGTGCCAGCCCCCCCTCCAGTGCCCATCCCTAGGGTGCTGGGCTGCCCTCAGTGGTCGGGAGCAGGGAAAGGGGGGATCTTCATGATCAGCAGCTGCCTCCCACCATCCGCCTTGCTCTGGCAGCTGGGAGCATCTTCTGGACCCGCACTGGTGGGTCACCAGCCTTGAGCAGGAGGCTGCAGGTGGGATGGGATGGGGTGGGATGAGGTGGGGTGGAGAGGTGGGATGGAGAGGTGAGATGGAATGAAGGGGGGCGCCTTGCCTGCTCCAGGGGCAGGTTGGGGGGGATGGACAGGGGACGTAGGGCTCCCCGCATGCGGGAAAAGCCATCTCCCCACAGTATCCCTGCCACCCCGGGATTACAGGTGGGGTGGGATGGAGGGGGGTCGCAGGATGTCCTGCCTGTGGGGGAAGCCACCCCCCCACATCATTCTTGACCACCCCAGAGGCTGCAGGGGGGATGGAATGGAGGGGTGGGATGGATGAAAGGGGGAGTGGGGGGCAACCCACATGTGGAGGAAGCCATCTCCCTATGGCATCCCTGCCCACCCTAAGGTGTGCAGGTGGAGTGGGATGGATGGGGGATGTGGGGCTCTCCGCATGTGGGGGAAGCCTTCTACCCCACAGCATTCCTGCCTGCCCTGTAGGCTAGGAAGGAGGGATGGGATGGGATGGGATGGGATGGGATGGGATGGGATGGGATGGGATGGGATGGGATGGGATGGGAGGGGAGGGAAGGGGAGGGGAGGGGAGGGGAAGGGTGCAGGACTCCTCACATGTGGGGGAAGCTGTCTCCCCATAGCAACCCTGACATCTTGGAGGCTGCAGGTGAGGTGGGATGGAGGCAGGGGTCGCGGGGCTCTCTGCATGGGGGGGGAATCCATGGCCCAACAGCATCCCTGCCTGCCGAGTGGGCTGAGATGGGGAGGTGGGATGGTGAGCTGGGATGAAGGGATGGGATGGGGTGCAGGGCTCCTCACATGCAGGGAAAGGCATCTCCCCCCAGCATCCCTGCCAGCCCTGGGGACTGTAGGTGGGGTGGGATAGGATGGAAGGGGGGAATCCATACCCCTACGGCATCCCTGCCTGCCCGAGGGTCTGAGGTGGGATGGAGGGAGGGAAGGGTGCGGGGCTCCCCCCACGCAGGAAAAGCCGTCTCCCCATGGAGACCTGGGGTCTGCGGATGGAGTAGGATGGAGGGTGGGATGGAATGGAAGGGGGGATGCAGGGCACCCCGCACACGGGGGAATCCCCACAGCATCCCTGCCCACCCAGAGGCTGCGGGCGAGCTGGGGGAGACTTACCTGGGCGAGCGATCTTGGCCGGCTGCAGGGCTGCCGTGGGCGCCCCGGGGGTAGTTGGGGGCGCCCCACAGCGCCGTCCCCCCCCAACCCCGCGGCTCCAGGCAATCGCGGTGCCGCCTCCCCGCGCAGCAACAAGCGTTTGGGAGGGGGCGAGGTTCGAGAAGCGTTTTGGGGGGGGGTGGGACGAGAAGCGTTTGGGGGGCAGGGTCGAGAAGCGTTTAGGGGTGTCGAGAAACGTTTCGGGGGGGCAGGTTCAAGAAGCGTTTCGGGGGGGGGGGCGAGAAGCGTTTGGCGGAGGGGGGATTCCAGAAGCGTTTCGGGGGGGGGTCCAGAAGCGTTTCGGGGTGCGGGGGGCTAGAGAAGGGTTTCGAAGAGTGGGGGAGGCTGGAGAAGCATTTGGGGGAGTCGAGAAGCGTTTCGCGGGGGGGGGGGCGGCGAGGTTCGGGAAGCGTTTCGGGGAGAGAGGGGTTCGAGAAGTGAGGGCACCGCAGCGCTGCCCCCCCTCACCGCAGCCCCCCCACGAGCATCCCGCAGCGCACGCACCTGGCGCGCCCCGCGCCGCCGAGCGCGGGCTCGATCGGAGGCGCCGCTGCTCCCGCAGCCCCCGCAGCCCCCGGGATGCGGCAGTGCAGGCAGCCCCGGCCCTGCCGAGCGCCGCAAGCCCCGGCCCTGCCTCGGCCCACGCACCGCCCGGGCACGCGGCTCGGGCACCCGCACCGCGCAGCGCCCGCGGGCCCGCCGGGAGCGCGCACGAGGCGGGCGCGGGGGCACCGGCACCCACCCACCGCTACGGACACACGGGTACGGACACACGGGCACACACCTATGGATACGCACGAACGCACCCACCGGCACGGGCCCACGGGCTCGCACACACCTGCACATGCCACTGTTATGCACCCACCAGCACACATCCACGGGCACGCACCCACCGGTATGGACCTATGGACACGCACCTATGGACACGCACCATCCCAGACCCACCTGCATGCACCTACTGGCATGGACCCACAGGCACACACATACCTGCATGCACCACTGTAATGCACCCACCCAAATGGACCCACAGACACGCATCCATCAGGCATGAACCCACCAGCATGGACCATGGACTCACATCTATGGATGTGCACCTATGGATGTGCACCATCATGCACCCACCCTCACACACCCACCAGCACAGACCTGTGAAGACACACACACACACACACACACACACTAGCATGGACCGATGGACACGCACCTACCGGCATGGACCTCTGGACACACACCCATTGTCATATATCCACCAGCATGTGTCCACGGGCACCCACCAGCACAGACTCATGGACACATACCCACCAGCATGGACCCACCTGGACACACACTCATGGACATGGACCTATGAACATGCTCCCGCTGGCATCCACCGGCACATACCCATGGGCACGTATCCACAGACATGCACCCACCGGCGCATGGCCCACATGTGGGTGAGCACACGCACCACATCTGTGCATGTATGAGCACAGGCACCATCACTGTGCACACACATGTGCACTACACATGCACGGTTGCCATGGTTGCGTGTGGGCACGCACCCAAGGGCACGCACATCTGAGGCAGAGGAGAGCACACGCATCACATCTGCGCGCATATGTGTGTGGGTACAGGTGAGCACAGGCACTGTCACTGTGCACACACATGTGCACCACCCACATGCACACGCACAATGGCCATGCCTGCTGGTGTAGACATGAGCAAACAGCCACTGGCATGCACCCACTGACACGCACACACAGACATCCATCGACCAGCACGTACTCATGGGCCCATGGATACGCGTGTCCCACACACAGGAAAGCACACGCACCACATCTGTACATGTATGGGCACAGGCACCATCACTGTGCACAAGCATGTGCACCACATATGCACGGTTGCCATACCTGCATGTGTGGACATGAACACGCATGCACAGGCACACACTCATGGGCACGCACCACATCACACACCCACCAGCATGCACCCACGGGCACACATCTACCAACATGCACCACAGGCATGCACCCACAGGCACGCAATGTCCCATGCACAGGAGAGCACACACACACCACATCTGTGCATGAGGCACCATCACTGTGCACACACATGTGCATCACAAGTGTGCAGTCAGCATGCCCGCATGTGTGAACATGGACATGTGTCCATGGGCACACACAACGGACTCACATCCATAGGGACACTCTGCGGACACACCCTGTGCACCCACAGGCATGCACCAGCACAGACTGACTGGCACGCACCCACGGGCACTCATCCACTGGCACACATCCAGGGGCACGCACCACAGGCAAGCATGTCCTGGGCACGAGAAAGCACGCACACCACATCTGTGCACATATGCGTGCACGGGCGTGGGTGAGCACAAGAATCATCATTGTGTACATTGCGTGTGCACCACCCACACACGCACATCCACGGGCACACACGTCCCAGGCATAGGAAAGCACCACATCTGTGCACATGCGTGTGCACGGGTGTGGGTGAGCACAAGCACCATCACTGTGCACACACGTGTGCACCACCAACCTGGGCACAGGCGGACGCATGGGTGGCATGGGCGGGCACATGGGTGGCGTGGGCGAGCACGCATGCTGTAGCCACGCACATCAGTGTGCATACGCCCATGTGTGCGTGCAGCAGCAGGCAGTGCTCAGGCACAGGCGAGCACATGCGCCGCCTCCATGCAGCTGTGTGTTCACACGGTCACACGTGTGTGGGCATGCACAGGCAGGGTGAGCACACACACTGATGCCTCCACACACTCACCTGTACACACACGCATGCAAACTCTATGAGTTGGTAACGTGTGCTTGCAGCCCAGAAAGCCAACCATGTCCTGGGTTCATCACACGCAGCGTGGCCAGCAGGAGAGGGAGGGGATTCTGCCCGTCTTCTCCACCCTGAAGAGCCCCTCCTGGAACCCTGTGTCCAGTTCTGGAGTCCTCAGCACAGGAAGGACCTGGATGTCTGGGAGCAACTCCAGTCTGAGCCTGGAACACCTCTGCTAGAAGGACAGGCTGAAAGAGATATCATTCCTGGAGAAGGCTCTGGGAAGACCTTATAGTGGCTTTTCAGTATAGAAAGAGGGCTCCAAAGAAAGGTGGAGACAGACTTCTTACCAAGGCCTGTAGTGACAGAACAAGGGGCAATGTGTTAAGGTGAACAAGGACAGGTTTAGGTTGCACATAAGGAAGAAATTATTTATGATGAGGGTGGTGAGACACTGGCACAGGTTCCCCAGAGAGGTGCTTGATCCCCCAATCCCTGGAAGTGGTCAAGATCAGGTTGGGCGGGGCTTGGCGCATCCTCATCAATTGAAAGATGTCCCCACCCATGAAGATCTTCAAGGGTCCCTCTCAACCCAGATCCTCCTGTGATGCTATGGTCTGCACACGTGCAAACACCTCACAAAGGTGTATTTGTCTGAACATGCTCCCAGGTGAGCGTAAGAAGCTCACACGCCCGTGGGCACACTTCGGGGTGGGGCCGCAAACACGCTACTGGGAGAGAGAGCAGGTCTTGTTCTTCAGACCCTTCCCCAGCTCCCTTCTCCTCCTCTGGATGCGTCAGGATCGGATGTGAGGCCTCACCAGCGACGAGGACAGGGTGACGATCCCTTCCCTGCTCCTGCTGGCCACACCATGGCTGACAGAAGCCAGTGCGTGTGCCCGCATCCCCCCCCCCCCCCCCAGCCCTGCGCTCACACTCAGTGTGCTGGCATCCCCGTGTGTGCACGTGTCCTCCCGTGTGCACTGCAGTGCGTGCATCCCCCACACAACCCCGCGCTCACAATGTGCCCACCTGCACGCACAGGTGTGTGCGTGCCTACATCCCCTGCACATCCCTGTTCTCACGTGCCCCCTGCACGCACTGATGTGCGTGTGCCTGCATCCCCCGTGCTCACGTGTCCACCCGC
Organism: Dromococcyx pavoninus; assembly: GCA_033558185.1. Classification (NCBI taxonomy): domain Eukaryota; kingdom Metazoa; phylum Chordata; class Aves; order Cuculiformes; family Neomorphidae; genus Dromococcyx; species Dromococcyx pavoninus. The sequence goes on from JAUMJL010001844.1 coordinate 33,430, forward strand.
GTGCACCGATGTGCATTCCCACGCATCCCCCGCTCACACTCAGCACTCTCCCCACCCGCGCTCCCACGTGCATGCAGGCGCTCAGCCCGCACTCGCTGACACACGCGCTCCTGTGCACTGCGCATACCTGCCCGTACCCCTCCCCAACCTCCTCCCGTGTCCGCTCCCCACGTGTCTCGGTGGACACAAAGCTCCACCCCACGTTAACGCCGCCCCCATCGCCCCCCGCACCGCGCTGTGTGCGGATCCGCCGTGCTGGCGCCACCCAGCGGCCGAGGGTGGTACTGCGGCTGTCGGGATGGGATGGGATGGGGTGGGGTGGGATCGGATCTAGGACCCGCTCCGTGATGCCCCAGCAGAGACCACGGGGAAGGTTTTGGGCAACAAATGGACAGTGGCCCGGGGAAGGACAGTGACCCACATGAGGTCGAAGTGCTGTCAGGGGCTGCTGCAGGACAGCAGGACACAGGACTGGATGCAGAAGGCGGAGGGAAATCATGTGGAACTGTTAATAAAATATTGTTTCTTACATGCTGGTGGTGGCTGCTTGAACAGGGGCAGGGGATGGTCGTGGAAATTATCCTGAGCTGGGGCTGCATCAAAGTAAGTTTGGCCGGAGGGCTGAGGGAGGGGATTCTGCCCGTCTGATCAGCTCTGGTGAGATCCCTCCTGGAGTCCTGCATTCAGTTCTGGACTCCTCAGCACAAGGACATAGATCTGGTGGAGTAAGTCCAGGAGGCCACAGAGATGATCCAAGGGCTGGAGCATCTCTGCTATGAGAACAGGGTGCGACAGTTGGGGCTGTTCAGCCTGAAAAAGAGAAGGTTCCAGAGCAGCCTTAGAAGGACCTTAGAGCAACCTCCCAGTACTGAAAGGGGCTCCAGGAAAGCTGGGGAGGGGCTCTTGATCAGAAAGTGCAGGGATAGGATGAGGGGGAATGGTTTTCAGCTGAAAGAGGGGAGATTGAGATGAGATCTTAGGAAGAAATGTTTTGCTGTGAGGGTGGGGAGGCCCTGGCCCAGGTTGTCCAGAGCAGTGGTGGCTGTCCCATCCCTGGAGGTGTTCCAGGCCAGGTTGTATGGTGCTTTCGGCCCCCTGATCCAGTGGGAGGTGTCCCTGCCCATGGCAGGGGGGTTGGAACTGGATGTACTCCTTCCAACCCAAATCATTCTAAGATCCTGTGGCAGGTGCTCCGGTTCATCCTTAGTGTGGTTTTTCCTCTATAAATCCCCATTAGCACCAGGGCAGAGGATGGAAGTGAGGGCTGGATGAGGCTACGTGGTCCCTGTACCCACAGACCACAGTCTACTCATCCCAGAACCCCATCACCTGGCCACCCTGTCATGCTGGGGTGAGCTAAGGCAACCCCAGCCAGCTGAGCAGCAGCAGTGCCACCCCTCCCCGGTGCCAGCCCAAGCTCCATAGCAGTGAAGCTGTGGCTGTTGAATTCCAGGCACAACACTACAACCATCACTGTGTTCCCTCCCTGTGCCCCTGGGGAGAGGTGGCCACCATCCCCTGCTCAGACTCAGCTGGTGGCAAATGGGTGCAGAGGACTCCCCTGCCCACAGCTGCACCCCAGGTGCCTGCAGCACCACAGGGACATTTGGGTCCCAAGAGCTTTCCCAAGCTCGGCTTCCTGCAGCTGGGAACGCAGGAACAAAGCACACGAGACACGACTCTGACAGTTGTGCAGCTGCTGCTGCTCCTTTAGTGTGAGAGAGGCACAACGGCACGCAGCAAGGCACAGCACCAGCACTGGCACCCTGCCCCAGCACAGCGACCCGCTGAGGGCTGCCAGTGTGTCCCCCCTGGAGCGCAGGGTGTCCCCCGGCTCCAAGTGGGTGCAGTCTTTGGTCCTAGCAGTGTCCCCAGGAAGGCATCAGACGGAGTGGGGGGGGGGAGCATGTGGGGGACCCTGCTCCTGCCAGGAGCGGGACGCAGGGTATGGCCAGGTAGGTGTGGGGTGTAGTGTTCAATGGGCTGGGGGGTCACAGGGGAAGCAGCCACGTGGGGGCAGGGGATGCTGTGGTGCTGTGCATGCAGGCATGGGCACTGCCTGCACCCTGCTGCCCTGCTGTGGCCACTCCACAGGGTCTAGAGGACACTCTGCTTCCCCAAAACGCTTCCTCCGGCCCAAAGCTGCTGCCATTGGCATGAACACCCTGTGCAAAATCAGCATTGAGGCACCTGCCCCAACAGAAGGGACAGGGGCAAGGTGCCAGCGTGACCCAGGGCGAGGTCGAAGTGCTATTTGGGGCTGCTGCAGCACAGAGGAGGGTGGACAAGTGCCCCGTTTCATCCTTAGCATGTTTTTTCCTCTATTAATTCCCACGAGAGCTGGGGCAGAGGCTGGAAGTGAGGGCAGGATGATGCCAGGAGGTTCCTATATCCACAACCCCCAGTCTACTCCTCCCAGTACCCCATCTGCTGGCAGGGGTGTCCCCACTCCAGTGCCTCCTGGAGAGAGGGGTGCACAGCACCCACCAGCACCTGCCTCAGCCCCCCATGGTGCCTTGGGGTGGCAGGGAATGGGTTAAGGACCCGCTGGCCAGAACCATTGTTTCAGACACAATGGAGAGGAAGAGGATGCTGGGGCCGAAAAATTCCTCCAGCTCCCACAGGACAGATGGATGGAGCTGGACAAACAGACATGATGGAGGGTGAGCATGGTTTAACCCTTCCAGGCGCTGTGTGGAGATGCCCTGGGGCAGCCTGGGGAGTGTTTAAGGCACATGGTGCAGCACCAGCTGTGGGACAGGCACTAGTGTTGCTGTCCAGGACAAGGCAGAGGGATTCCCACAGCCGCAGGAGACCTGGGTACGACAGCAGGATGGGTGCTGGGTGGCTGTGGAGCCCATGGCAGCTCTGTGGCATAACCCATCCTGCCAATGCCTGGACTGGAACCCCCTTCCCTGCTCTGTAAACTGGAAAAATAAATAAAAGGCACAATCTGGACAGACGGAGGGACGGAGGGAAAGCCCCCAAGGGGCTGGAGCTGCTTTGACAGCAAGCTGGGGCCACAGCCTGCATCACCAGGGGTGGCCAGGCAGGGGGCTAGCAGCCCTTGGGGTGCTGGCCGAGGCTCTCGCGCAGGCACCTGAGCTGCTCCTGGCCCAGCTTGATCTTCTCCTCCAGCTCCCGCTGCTCGGTGATGAGGGCTGACTTCATCTTGATGAAGTGCTGGTAGTCCTGGAGGTGCTCGGCGGGCAGGTACCGCGCCACCATGGCACCCACCACCTCCTCCCTTCGCCCCACGTGCTCCTTCAGCTCCTTGGCATCTTCCAGCTGTGCCACCAGCAGCCGCTGCTTCTCCCGCAGGGCCAGCTGTGGGTGAGACGGGCAGTGTTGGCACGGGGTCCCGCATCCCGACGCCCATCCCGACCCCCCCTGCCCCGTACCCACCTTGTCCTCGGCGGCGGTGTGTGGCCCCAGGCTGCCCAGGGCAGTTTCCACCCGGGCCAGGCGCCCCGAGAGGGAGAGCAGGAGGTTGACCACCTTGTCCAAGTCCCCCACAAAGAGGCGGTACTTGTCGAACTCCCCCGGGGTGCAGAGGGCTTGCAGGCGGGCGGCCACGTCCTCGCCGAGTGCCACGTTGGCACTGATGTCTTCCTGCAGCCCCCGCTGCGCCTCCCGCAGCACCGCCAGCTTGCGGCTCAGGCTCTCGATCAGCTGCAGCTGCCAGAGGGAAGAGGTTAGGGGTGACTGGGACCAATTTCCCTACTGGGACTGGGGGACTGGCACACTGGTGTGCCACGCTGCACAAGGCCCCACAGACCGCAAGCATCTGGTAATGCCACTGGTTCTCATGAGCAACCAGCAATGCCCCTGGTCCCTGCAAGCATCTGGGAATGTCGCACTCCCTGCAAACACTGAGCAACACCCCCAGTTCCCATGAGCACCCAGTGACACTTCCAGGTCCTGCAAGCACCCAACGATGCCCCTGGTCCTCGTAGGCATCTGGCAATGTCCCAGCCCCTGCGAGTATCGAGCAATGCTCGTGGCATTCAGTGATGAGCCAAGTTCTCACAAGCAATCCATGATGCTCCAGTCCCTGTGAGCATCTTGCAATGCCCGTGGTCCCTGTGGGCACCTGGCAACAAAACTGGGGAACCCCCAAGGGCATCATCAGCAGTGCCCGCTTTACCTTCTTCTCCACCAGCTCGTGGTCCACATCCTCCTCCTCCTCCTCGTCCTCCAAGCTCCCCTCCACCACCTCTGGCAGCTCCTTCACATTGCTGAGTGGCTCGGCTTTGCCTGCACCCGCTCCGTAATACATGGGGTAGGAGGTGGAGTTGGCAGTGCTCTTAGGGGGCGGCGAGATAGGCTCGAAGCCCTGCCTGTGGGGACAGGGGCTCAGCACTGGGGACAGCAGGGTGCAGCCCATCCTCAGCACGGTGCCCGCTGCCGCGCCAGCCTCACCTGTCCTGCGCCAGGGCCTCCAGGCGCCAGTCCTGCTGGAAACGCTCCCGCCAGGCCTGCCGCTCCCCCGTCACCAGTTCACCCATCACTTCGGTGACAGGGCCAAGTGGGGCCGAGGGGGCCAGGATGCTGGCCAGGGAGTGCTCCCTGCCCACCACGTCCCATAGCAGCTCCTCCGAGTCCACGCGGCGGGGCTGGGATTGGACCCCTGGACAGCTTGCCTCCTCCACCACTCCGGGGCTGGCCTTGGGTGCCTGCGGGCTGGTGGGACTGGGGCCACCATGCAGTGTCAGGGAGCACTCACCCACCCTGTGGGGGCTGGCCCAGCCCTGCTCCTGGTTCCAGATGAGCCTTTGGGGCTGCTCCTCCATCTCCCAGGGTTGCTTTGCCTTCGGCCGCGGCTCCCCGGCACCCGCCGTCCTGTCAACACCCACCCAAAGCCATTTACATCAGCTCCCAGGCCCATCCATGGGGCATGGGACATGCAAGGTCATGTCTATCCCATGGAAAGAGGTCAGGCACGGGGACACACAGGGTCATGTCTATCCCACAGGAAGAGATCAGGGACATGGGGACACACAGGGCCATGCCTATCCCATGGAAAGAGGTCAGGGACACACCCTACCCCACAGCCTGCCCCAAGGGATGGATTAGGATGCCCTGACGCAGGGTTCAATGGGCCACATTGCCCCAAAAGCCACTCTGCACCCCGGCTGTACCCACAGCCCTCCTCCCACCCCTACGCCACAGTGACACTTGCCTGCACATCTCGGCGCTGCCCGCGTCAGGCTCGGGCGTCCTGCGGAGTGCTCTGGCGGGCTCGGGCCGGGGCCATGCACCCGGCGGGGCAGGGGGGCGAGCGGCGGGCCCCCGGGCCCCGGCCCCCTGCCCCTTGGTGAGGCTCTGCGACCGCTCACGCACAGCCTCAGCGATGCTGTGGGGCGGCACAAGGGCAGAGGCGAAGGCAGAGCTGTGCCCAGAACCATCCGGCAGGCGCTGCGACATCTGGCGCTGTCTGTACTTCTCCCAATTGGGGGGAGGTGGGCGGGGAGGTGGGGGCCCTTTCTTTTTGGGGACACCGGGGGGGTCCAGCTTGGCATGGAGAAGGTCTCTCTGGTTGCGGCTCCGGGGGCTGGCAGGCTCCACGTTGAGGTGGCTCTCGGAGAAGGCTCTGCCGCGCAGCGGGCGGTGCAGGGGGTTCGGGGGGCTCTCAGGGGAGCGAGCCAGGCGGTCGCCATCCCACGAGAGGTCATGCGTGGATGTGGTCCGGTAGCAGGGCGGCCACTCTGGCTCAGTGCTCTCAAAGCAGGGGCGGAATGGTCCGAGCCTTGGGAAGCCCAGCTGGTAGCGGGAGAGCTCACTGGGGAGAGAAGAGGGCACCCATACACCCAGACAGTCACAACCCCAGCAGCTCATGGCCACCCCGCCTCAGTTTCTTCAGATGGAATCACCAAGTCTCACTGGTAGGGGAAGCCTGGGCTCTCCTGGTGCCCCGACGCTAGGCACAGCCCCCAGGAGATGCCCCCAATCCTCCAGGGAGGGGTAAAGAGGGACCTGCCCCACCACGGGCACCTCCTTGCATCCCTGGGCACTGCATGGCACAGTGCAGTCGTGGCTGAGGAGTTGAGGGAGGGGCTTTGTACCTCCCCAGCCAAAACCACAGCAGTCCCCATGCCTCCCTGCCACCAAGCAGCACATATATCCCATGAGCCATACATGGCACCAGTGTGGGCTCACCTAATGGACTGGGTGGTTTTCCTGGTTATCACTGGTGGTTCCCACTCATCCAGAGGAAATTCCTGCATGGGGGAAGAGCAGTGTGAAAGCAGGGTCAGCATGACCATCCCCAGCATCCCCCAACCCATCCCCATCCAGGCACAGCAGGCATGCAGGGGGTCTGCACGGACCCCCACGGCACAGTACCCCCCACGTCACCCCAGGGTCATGCTCCAGGGGTGCAGAGCGGTGCCACTGCTCACTCACCGGGGTGAAAGCTCTCCGAGGGGGCCAGGCATCGCTCTCCTCCCGCCCAGGGTGGGGGGCTGGGCAGCAGCAGTCAGGGCAGCGTGCCCAGGGCTGCGGGTGGCAGCGGCAGACGTGGCCTCGGGGCAGCAGCGGGTGGCAACGGTCCCCACCTCCACAGTAGTGGCAGGGCTCGGGGCGCAGGGGAACCCCGTAGGGGTAGGAGAAGCCCCTCCGGTATTCCAGCTCCCCCGGCCTCCCCAGCGGCTTGTAGCAGGGGGGCTGCTCCTGGCAGCACTCAGCATAGGGGCTGGCAGAGCTGGGCTGGCTGGGTGAAGGGGGGCCATAGGTCTGGTCCACAGACAGACGGCGAACATCTCGGTGCTCGGGGCCAGGGGGCTGGAAGGCACTGGACTCGCCCGCCAGTGGCTTGCCATGCCGGGGTGGCACTGCCCGGCTGCTCTCCTCAAAGAACCTGCGGCGGTCGGCAAAGGGCAGGAGGACGGCCTCGTCGCTGCCCTGTGGTTGGGAGCCGCGGGTGGCCGGACCCTGGCTGTACCCCTCGAGCTCACCAGGGCTGGGCGAGCGCTGCGGCTGCATCTTGCGCTCCGGGGACCAGCGCCAGCGGCCCCGACCCATTGGCATCGCCCGCTCCGGGGATGGGGGCCCTTTGGGGAGCGGTAGCGGGTCAGGGGTGGGGACGCCACAGTCCGCTGAGCGGTTGGAGTTCCTGCCATCCTCGCTTGGCATGGGGCTGAGACGCTCAGCTGGGGCGCGGGGTCCCTCGGCCGGCACGCTGCTCTCGGGGGGCTCCTCTGCTTCCTCCACGGGTTCCTGGCCAGGTGGTGAGGTGCCAGGCCCACGGCTCTTCTGCAGCTGGGCCTTGCGCCGCTGGATCTCGTTGCGCAGGCTGGTGGCGAAGCGGTCGCTGCGGCGGCGCATCTGAGCAGAGCGATGGGGGGGACCCCCTGCCCGCCGGCCTCCCACCCGGCTCTCTTCTGCCGGCCCCTCGGTGCTGCCCACCACGCTGGCCCCCTGCCCGTCCTGCACGCAGGCTTGCTCGGGGCAGCAGTGGCAGGGCGGCAGGCGGCGGCACAGCTCTGTGCACAGTGGGGCGTCCTGGGCAGGCCCTGTGCCCCCCGCTTTGCTGTCCTCGGGGTGCAGTGGGGACAGGGTCCAGCGGTGCCCGTCGGGGGCCGGCGAGGCTCTCCCGCTGCCAGTGCCCACTTGGAGGGAGCGGAGCTGGGAGGCCAGGAGCTGCTCAGGAGCGCTGTGCCGGTGTGTCGCGTGGCCCTTGAGCCGGGAGAGCAGCACATCATCACACACCACCACGGCATTTGTCACTCGGTGCGTGCCACCATCTGGGTATGGCCGGTCGCTGGGCTCCATGCTGTCCCCTAGAAGCGGTTCAGCTGGGCACCGGTCCGGGTGGGAGCTCAGCATGTAGTACTGATCAGCAGAGAGATGCTCCTTCGCGGGGTACAGCGCCGGTGTCTTCCCACTCGCTGCCTCCGCCTCCCTGTCTCGCTGGCAGAGGAAGGTGTCGGAGATCCAGCGGCCCTTCACGTGTAGCATGTCCGTTGGCACCACTGCCCGGCGCCTGTCGCCTCCAACAGCCGGGGCTGCCCGCAGGCTGTCCCTCCTGACAGGGGGCTGGGGAGGCAGAGGCACCTGCCAGGCTTCGGGGTGCTGGCTGGCAGGAGGCTCGGCCCCCGTGGTCAGGTAGCGCCCGTCAAGGGGTTTGCAGGGGCCCTGCAGGGCAGAGTCGACAGAGGCAGCCTCCTCGGGGCGCAGGGAGAGGGTGCAGTCGGAGGCGATGGAGCTGGCGGAGAAGGAGCTGTAGGCCGAGTCCCGCTTGCTGTGGTATATGCCCTGGTCAACGGGTGAGGGGTCTCCTTCATAGTAGGCCTGGCTGGGCTGGTCCAGGCTCTCCATGCTCCCGATGGAGCTGCTCCGGTCGGTGCTGCAGTGCCGGGACAGCGGGTTCCACTGCAGGGACAGCTCACTGCCGCCCGGCACCACACCGGCATTAGGGGCGGCTGCCACCCCCCAGCTCCCTGCCAGCCCCTCCGACAGGCACAGGATCCCAGGGAGCCAATACCCTCCCACCACAAGCACCCCTCGGGGCAGCGGGACACAGGCAGCTCCAGCCTGCCCTTCAACCCCGGGTTTTGGGGGGAAACACTAAGGCTGGCCCGGTGCTGGCAGGGGGAACGGGCACGGGGACGCAGGGCGTGGGCAGCTCCAGTCACTCTGGCGGCGGGGGGGCACTGGGACTCAGCTCCTGGCCGGCTCCAACGGAGCCACCACCCCTTCCTGCTGGGAGCTGGCGAGTAAACAGGCAGGGGAAAGGGCAGCGCAGCGGCAGGACGTGGGGGGATGCCCAACAGTGGCGTGGGGCAAGCAAGCATACACCTCCCGCCAAATGGGTGCCCATTCACCCACTCCCCGTGCGCGGTCCCACGGGTGTCCCTGGGGTTTGGGTCTGGGGTCTCACCTGACATCACAGCCCGAGGGCCAGGAGAGGCTGAAGGCATCCGCAGGGCAGTACATGGCGTGGGCGTCGGGGCGGCTCTCGGCGAGCTTGGCCACGTGCCAGGAATGGGGCCGGAGGACTGGCATGCTCCTCCTGCCAAGAGCAACAGCGGGAGAGGACAAGAATGGAGAGGAAGCTGGGCCGAGGAACCGGGGCTGAAGTCACTTCCTACGGGGCTTCCTGTCCCCCCCAGGCCAGCGCCCGCCCAAGGGGGACGGCGGTGAGGAGGGTCCATCCCTGCGAGCACCCAGCAGCAGGCGGGGGATCCCATGGCTCCCCCACTGCCAGGGCTCCCACCCCTGCAGCATCACTGCTGCCAGCATCACCAGAGGACCGAGGACTTTGCCCCAGTGCACCCCACAGGCAAGGGGGAGAGTCCCTGCTGGGACTGGACCGTGTCCCCACTGCATGCCTGACCTTCCCCCCTTTCTCCTTCGTCCCTCAGCATCTGCAGCGTCTGCCACATCACATCCCCAAGGAGGGATCCTGTGCCAGGCCCCATCCCACCTCCTGTAGGCAGCAGCTTTGGGGGTATCCAGTCCCCTCAGCACACACAGGTAGCGATGACCACGGCCACCGCATACACATGTGGGCAGATACCACCTCCTGTTCCTCCTCGAGGGCCTGGTGCTGCCCCATCATCTGCTGCGTGGGCAGGGAGGGTGGCAGGGATGTACTGCACAGGGGTCCCTCCCAACCCAGAGCTCCATAGCTCCCAAACTCACCATTGGTGATGCTGAGCCCTTGCACAGCCCGCTGGCACCCCCTGCCCTATGTGCAGTGCCCTGCGCTGGAGCTGGAGCCCTGTCAGGATGCAGCCAGAGGGGATGCAGGGCGGGCGGCTGCTGGGAAGGACTGCAGGGCCTGGCCCTGCCTCTCCTTCCTTTCCCAGGCAGGCAGGCAGGAAGGGAGAGGAGCAGTCACCCTCAAGGATACCGCCCAGCAAGAGGGTGGGCAAGCCTGCTGCACTGCCCCAGCTCTGCCTGGTGGCACCCTGGGCTGAGGAACCCCCATCCACCACCGGGTGCTGCCCCCCACCCCATCCTAGCATCTCCAGGCTGGAGACGCGGGCACTGCCAGGCTCCCACCAGCCTCCCAGGCGGGTGATGCCTTGGCACCACTGCCCCTCCTGCCTCCCACCCCCCTGAACATGCAGCGCTTTCCAACCTGCGGACGATCATCTTCAGGGTGCGGTAGGAGCCCTTGATGAGGATGAGGGCCTCCTGGCGGGACCCGTACAGCGGTGTCCCACTGATGTTCACCAGCTCATCACCCGGCTGCAGCCGGCGGGACAGTGCTGCCTTGCCCCCGTCCTCCACCTGGGTGACAGAGAGGGGAGTCAGGGTGGGCACAGCCCCCCTCCTGAACACCCCACAGAGGGTGTCGGCTGCTGCCAGGCACCAGGGGAGAAAGAGGCTTTGAAAAATGGGGTGCCTGCATCCCAGGCACGACAGAGGGATCTGTGGCGCCCAGCTCCCCCCCTGCCCAAGTCACATGAATTTCTGAGCAAGGAAAGGGCATTGGGGAGGAGGGAGAAGAAAAATGTCCCATCCCAGCAGATTCCCCCACAGGCGCGGGCAGCACAAGAGCTCTTTGTCTGGTGTGGATGCCAGCCCCTCGCTGCGGCTCCCAGCCCTGTGTTGGCCCTGCCCAGGCACCCGCGGTTATTTTGATGCCCGAAGGATGCCATCACGCCGTGTGCACCCAAGGGAGCCACCAGTAGTCAAAGTGCCAAGCTGTGCCCAGCCCTGGCACGTGCCCACCTCATCCTGGCACCCATGGCCAAAATGAACCTGGTACCTTGGAGGGCACCGGGCCAGGGTGCTGCTGGCACGGAGAGGTCCCAGCCTATCCCCTCTGCCCCAGCAGGCAGCTCTGGGATGGACAGCACAGAGTGCCCAGTGCACTCATTTCTGATCATTCTGCCACTCCTGATGGCCAAGGATTGCCATGCCGAGCCCCTCACACTGCAGGGTTGACAAGCCAGCCCAGTTGTGTGGTGACACAGCACGGGGCACACAGACACATGGGGCAAATCCTGGTGTGCCCTGTGCCCCCGTGCCTGACACAGATGTGGAGCCTGACCTGGCTGGACCCTACAGCCCCCCACAGGGTGACAGGCAAAGTACACCTGGCCCCATGTTGGGGATCCTGTGCCCATCTTGCCCATGGGCTCCTCACCCTGCCCTGCTGCTCCTGGCCCAGCAGAAATGAGCTCGGCTCAAAGTAACGTCTCCGTAGCCTAACCTGGGCAGCAGTCAGGCCTCAGTGCCCAGGGACATCCACAGAGCCAGCCACCACACACATACCCCTGGGCACTCCTTCCCAGCCCTGGTGCTGCATAGGGGTCAGGGGGCACTCCCTGCCCTTGGGCAACGTGGCACCTGTGGAGCCAGCCACAGTCATCCAGGCATCCTGCCCAGCCTGGCACTGCCCCATGGCTCTGCCTGGCACGGCTGTGGTCAGTGCCCCATTTTTTCACATTTTTTCCCGGGATATGGGCATTGCAACACCATGCCCAGGTTGGGCACAGTCCAGAGCATTTGCCTGTGTGGACAGGCTGCCCTCCCACCCAGGAGCGGGGCTGCCTTCCTGGCACAGACGACCAAGCGCCTGCAAGGGCTCCTAGTCCCACCATGCACTTGCTGGAGCACCCGGGTTTAACCCCTGCCACATTGCTGCCCACCACCAGGCAGCTCCAATAGAGAATCATAGAATTGCTTGGTTGGAAGAGACCTTTGAGGTCATTGAGTCCAACCATACCTGTCCACTACTAAACCAGAACTCTGAGCAATTCATCTGCCATCTTTTAAACACCTCCAGGGATGGGGACTCAACCACCTCCCTGTGCTGCCGTTCCAGTGCCCAAGAACCCTTTTGGTGAAGAAATTTATCCTGATGTCCAATCTAAACCTGCCCTGACACAACTTGAGGCCATAGAGCCGGCAGGACAGAATTGCACCTTCACACCAGTCGCCCGTCCTGTCACGTGCACACCCCATCTGCCTGCCACAGCTACAGACTGAATCAGTGGCAACAGGTCACCCCCTCCAGGGCAGGACATCATGTCTGGGCCACTACGTGTGCCACGACAGACACAGCTCAGTGCTGGCATTGCTCACCAGGAGCTAAATCTGGCACAAACAGCCCCTTGTTCTGCCTTTGCCATCAGTGAACTCAGTGCTGGCAGCCAAACGCTGCCAGCTGCCACCCTGGCTGGCCAGCCCCAAAGCACCTCCCTGACATCACCACGGGTGTTCACTCTGGGCCCTAATGATGGACACCAGTTGACTCACAGGAATATCTGCCTGCCCCAGGAGGGACTCATCTTGAAGGAGTCAGAAGGGAGTGCCTGAGCGGTGCCCACCCTGTGCCATGCAGACCCCCCTCCTTGCTCCCCCAGTGCTGGAGGGTGCTCATCAGCCTGCCGGAGCCTCCCGGCAGCTCTGTGGTGGGACTCTGCTGCAGGAAGGAATCCCACTCAGAGTGGGCTCAGAGGCCAAAGTGCCTCACCGAGCACCAGGACCCCCCTCCTCTTTCCGGTGGGGGGCTGAGGGCCCCCATGCCGCAGGCTGGGGCTGCCCCCTCCCTGCACAAGCCAGCACGCACACACCTCGGCGGGCGGCGGAGAGGGGGCCCCAGGGGACCTCCCCTGAATGCACAGAGCCTCGAACAAGCCCCCTTTGTCTGCACAGCACACGCGGCGGCAGCTCGGCCCAGGGAGCACGGTCGCCGGCAACCCCTGCCTGCAAGGACTCCCCCACTTCTCAGCAGTATCGAGGAGCATCCCCTGGATCCCCCATCCAAACATCTCCGGGTGCCCCCATCCCAACATCTCCTGGAGAATCCAGCCTTTCCTCCAGCATGGAGGCAGAGAGCATCCCCCAGTGCCTCCAGTCCTTCCTCCAGCAGGGAACACCCCCTGATGACCCCCTCCCAACATCCTCTGCTGCCCCCATCCCCTCCTCCGGCAGTGGTAGGGAGCAACCCCTGAAGCCCTCATCCCCTTCTCCAGCTGCCGGCAGGGAACATCCCCTGCTGTCCCCATCCCCTCCTCCAGCAGCTGGTGGGGAACATCAAACCAGCAACCCCATGCTAGCAACTCCCGGAACCCCCATCTCTTTCTTCAGCAGTGGTGGGGAGCATCCCCTGGCACCCTCATCCCCTCCAGCAGTGGCAGGGAGCAACCCCCGGAGCTCCCAACCCAACATCCTCTGGTACCCCATCCTTTCCTCCAACAGCTGGCAGTGAGCATCCCCCCGTGCCCCCATCCCCTCCTCCAGCAGCCAGTGGGAGCATCCCCTTGTGCCCCCATCCCAAGATCCCTCGGTGTCCCATCCCCGCCTCCAGTAGCTGGTGGGGAGCATCCCCCGGTGCCCCTATCCCAACATCCTCTGGTACTCCCATCCCTTTCTCCAGCAGTGGCGGAGAGCATCACCTGGCACCCTCATCCCCTCCAGCAGTGGCAGGGAGCAACCCCCGGTGCCCCCATCCTCTGGTACTTCCATCCCTTCCTCCAGCAGTGGTGGGGAACATCCCCTGGAGTCTCCGTCCCCTCCTCCAGCAGCCAGTGGGGGCATCTCCCAGTGCCTCCCTCCAAACACTCGCCGGTGCCCCCATCCCCTCCTTCTGCAGCAAGCGAGGAGCATCCCCCGACGCCCCCATCCCAACACCTCCCACTGCCCCTATCCCGGACCCATCTCGGGAGCCAGGGGGGCGGCACGTCCCCAGCTGCCGCCCGCCGGCGGTGGCACCCGGGGCGCAGGGCAGGGAGCGGAGCCGCTTTTCCAGCTCCCCCAGCCAGACCACGCTGCCCGCGTCCCGGCGCAGGGCGGGGAGGGCCGAGGGGGCGCCCCGGGGGGACACAGCCCGGCTTCTCGGTGGCACCGGGCGGGCGGGTAGCCAGAGCGCCCCGGGGACGGGGCGGGGGGTGGTGAGACAGGGTGATGGGGCACCCCCGGCTGCCAGCAAGTAGGGGTTCCGGAAACCGGTGACGGGGAAGATCCCATCCGAGGGTCATAGGGGTCCCACCCAAGGGTCGGGGGGTCCCATCCCACCCACACCCTCCCCGCTCGGCATCGCACCCCAGCACCAGCCCCCAGTCCCGAAACGGCGCTGCATTTCGGGGGGGAGGGGGTGCAGGACGGAGCAAACCGCCGTGTCGCGTGTGTCCCCCCTCCAGCCCGGTCCCAGGGTTGACGCTGGGCGCAGCACCCAAGGGTGGGCACACGAAGGGGGGAAACACCCCACCCACGGGTGGGTGCACGAAGAGGGGGATGGGGATGCCTGCCCCCGGCTGCGCCCCGCAAGACAGGGCTGGAGCGGAGAGGGGGGGATGCTGGAGCCGCCCCCCCCCCCCCCACCGCCAGCCCAACGGATGTGCCGCAGGAATTTCTTCCTGCCGCCGGGCCCGGGCTGTCCCTCCCCTCTTTCACCCCCTCGGGTCCTCCCCCCCCTTCCCCCGGTGGCGGATCACGGAGTGTGTGGGGGGGAGAGGATACACAGCCACGGATACAGGGGGGCACATGGATGCGGGTGCCTCCCACGGTCCCGCCCGGGGGTACCCGCGCCCCATCCCCCCTCCAAGCCTTTCGGAAGGGGATGTCCGCCCCCCCCAGCCGTTCAGGGGGCTGTCCGCCCCTCCCCCGGGTACCTTGGAGATGATGAGCGGCTCGCCGTGCTCCAGCCCCCCGCGCAGCGTGAAGCCCCAGGGCGCACCCCCCTGCAGCTGCACATGCACGTAATGGGGGGCGCCGGGCCGGCCCCCCGCCCGCTCCATGGCCGCTACCGCCCCATCCCGGTCCGCGCGCGGAGGAAGTGACACCCCCCACCCCCAGAGCCCCCGGCGGGGCGGGGCGGCAGCACCGGGGCTGCTCCGACAGCGGGGGAGGGAGGGGGCAGGGGGCGGGGCGGGGCGGGTCTGAGCAGCTCGGCTCGGCGCAGCTTGGCTCAGCTCGGGTCTGATCAGCTTGGCTTAGCTCAGCACAGCTCCTCTCAGCTCGGCTTAGCTCAGCACCGCTCGGCTCAGATTGGATCTGATCGGCTTGGCTCAGCTCAGTACAGCTTTGCTCAGCTTGGCTCGGCTCAGCTCAGTACAGCTTCGCTCAACTCAACTAGGCTTAGCACGATTTACCTTGGCTGAGATCTGATCAGCTCAGCACAGCTTGGCTTGGCTCCACCTGGCTCAGCTCGGATTGACTTGACTCAGCCTGGCTCAGCTCAGCACATCTTGGCTAAGCTCGACTTTGCTCGACACGGCTCGGTTCCACTTGACATGCCTTGGCATGGCACAGCTCAGCCTGGCACAGCAGGATGAGGTGCTGGGGTGCAGTGGGTGCTGCCCCCCCTCCACCACAGCTCCCCAGGGCAGAAGGCTCCCATGGCACCCGTCCCGGCAATCACGCTGGCGCCCTGAGCCCCGCTGCCTGCGGGCAAGCACGCGCTGTGGCTCCTGTCTGGCCTGCCGGTTCCGTCCCCCGCCCTGTCCTGCCAGGCACCCTGAGGCACTCTGGCTGTGCTTCACCTCCACCTTCCCCCCACCAGGGCCAGGAGGGGCTGCTGTGCGTCTTTGGGGAAACTGAGGCAGAGCAATCAGATGGTGGGAGTGGATCAGCACGGGTTCTCGAGGGATCCTGCTCCTCCCTTTCCCGCCCGGGGCCCCGGCTCTTACTCATCTCCTTCCCAGACAGCGCAGCTGGCCCGGAAAGCTCTGCCCTGCCAGCAGCGCCTGCGGCCTCTGGCTGCCTGCAGGCTTGACAAACAACGCAGCAGGTTAGGAGGGTGGGCTTACTGGGCCTGGATGAGGTGCTGCCCCCGGGGTCCCTCAGCACTGGCACAGGAGGGATCCCTCGAGTTTTTCTTGGCAGCATCTTCATCCACCAGCACCTGCCTTGAGCCCTGCATTTAGTCTTGCCTTGAACCCAGCCTCGAGCCCAGCCTCGAGTCCTGCCTTGAGCCCAGCCTCGAGCCCAGCCCTGAGCCCAGCGCAGCTGCTGGCACCCATGTGCCTGGTCCTGTTTGTGGATCCCACCCAGCAGCCATGCACAGTCTCCCTCGCACAGCCTCAACATGTCCACCCCTGGTCTGACTCTCCTGCTCTCCTCCACAGCCCTGCCACCCCCTTGCTGTGCCCCCCTGCCCACAGGCAGCTCCTGCCATGCCCAGACTTCTCCAGCCTCCGCCAGGCTCGGCTGCCCCCGTGCCCTCTCCAAATGAGTAACTAGGGCTGTGCGGCCAGGCATGAGGGCTCTGTGCCCTGGCTCCTCACGTGGCCCCACACCCCATTAAGCACTACATACAATTCCAGACCCCACACGGCCCTCCCAGCCCTTGCCACTGTCCCCATCTGGCACTGGAAAGGGTGGGGAGCACCCAGGGCAGGCAGGCACCAATGCAACCTCGAGCTTTTCCTGAGTCCCTGCACTTGCGCTAGTGGTTCCCAACCAGAATGTCCAGGGCCCATAGTCCCTGTGCCTAGACCAGTGGTTTACAACCAGAGTGTTCAGGACCCCCAGCCCGTCTATTTCTGCATCAGTGGTTCCCAGCCCCCACCAAACCCCTCTATTCCTGCAGCAGTGTTTCCCAACTAGAGTGTCCATCAGCCCCTAGCTCCCTCCATCCCACCCAGAGAGCAGCAGTGTCCCAGCTGGGCACCTTGCCCTGTGGTACACCCATGAATCCTGCCTCAGGCAAACACCACAGAGCCACAGAGCAGCACTGGGGCTGGGGGGCAACGTCCCCTGCAAGAGCAATGCCCCAAATGACTTGTGCCAGGGGGAGGATGGGCATTACACTCACAGCCCCTCAGTCTTGGGCAGGTGCTGGCAGTTAGACCTCAGAGTGAGGACGGCCAGGCCAGGCAAAGCTGTGGGCATGGTGATGTCTGCAGTGAGAGTACCACCGGCTGACCCGGCCAGGCTCAGCGCCACTGGGCTCCAGGCCACTGTGCCCACCTGAGTCCCTCAGTGCCATGGTCCTTGCGCTCGATGCCCATCTCTCAGCTGTGGCAGCCTGGATGTGCTGCGGAGCCAGGCTGGGAGCAACCCCCCAGGCTCTGTGCCTGCACTGGGCTGTGGGTACCAGCTGTCAGCACTCAAAAGTGAGCCCTTAAAAAACTAATAGAAATCCATAAATTGGAATTAAAAATTAATCCAGAAGTATCTCTTTCCTTCTTGTTCCACTGAGGTTCTTTGAATCTGTAACCATCGAATCATCATGTGCTGTTTTAGACTTATTCACAAATCTAATATGTACTTCCAAGTCATGCCATCTTATGTTCTCATTAGAATTTACTCCGGAATTAGGCTGATATACTTGCTACAACTACACTAGCTATAAATCTATCTGCAATAACCTGTAAAAATACCTGTATTTATTTACCTGACACATGTTGTTTCAGTCATTGAGCTGAGTACTACAGGGAAACACTTCGTGCAGGTCAGAACCAGAACGCACTGCCGGAGAGTGGCACAGGGCAAAGGGGAGCTGGAGGAGCCCTCACCGCAGCAAAACACCCTGCAGGACTCCAGCCACCCTGCTCTGGGACTCTGGCCCTTTAAACCCTAATTGGGGCCATGCCTTTAAAATAGGCCCCAGGGGCCAAACCCTCTTACCCTGCAGGAGGAGGCTGGCCAGGAGCAGGTGGGCTGAGCAAGCTGGTCCTTCCCACCTACCACAATTCACACCCTCCCTGCACCCCACTCCCTTGCCCCGGCACTTTTACAGCCCCTCTAGTCCAGATCCTGTCTGGCTGGGTTTGCCCCTGGCTCTAGGTTTTAGTCTGGAATTTGCACCCCTTTTTGCATACAAAGCCCCTGCCCCATCCCTCAACCTTTCTGTTCTGTGCCAAGCTGAAGCAGCTGGCACAGTTGTCCTGGCTTGGTAACAGCTGGCAGTGAACTGGGGTCTCCTTTTGCTGGTGCCTGTGACCAGCTCTGCCTCTTCAGCGAGGCAAAGCATGACTGCAGGGTCACCTCTAACCCTACCAGCCAGCCCCACCTTGCCCCGCTCACCCACTCCCCCCATGCACACCCCCATCATGGCTTTGCTCCATCTATTCACCAGCCTCCTCCTCCTCGCTGTGCCCCTTTCCCGGGCTGCAAACCAGTCCCTGCTGCCCCC
Organism: Dromococcyx pavoninus; assembly: GCA_033558185.1. NCBI lineage: Eukaryota > Metazoa > Chordata > Aves > Cuculiformes > Neomorphidae > Dromococcyx > Dromococcyx pavoninus. The sequence continues at coordinate 51,470 of JAUMJL010001844.1, forward strand.
CGGCTCCCTGCCTGCCGTTCCCCCCCTGCCCCTCCTGCAGGCCCTGCAAGCGCGGGCACCAGGCAGCCGGGGCTGGCAAGCAAGGCCAGTGAGCGGGCAGCCCCTGCGCTACATGCTGAGCCTGTACCGCCGTGCCGCTGACCGCGAAGGGCGACCGCGCCATGGCCGCAGCCTGGGCACCAACACCATCCGTCTGGTCCAGGCCAGTGCCCAGGACAGGCAGCCTTGGGCAGGTAAGGAGAAAGCGGGCACCAAGGGCAGTGCAGGGGCATAGCAGAGCTGGTGGGGTGGGCTTGAGACCCTTTACAGTGCTCTGACTATGTCCTGTGGGGCTACCCTTGGCTGTGAATCTAATTTGGCTTGGGGAGCAGGCTCTCTCTGCCACAGGGGGGAGATGGGCAGGGGCACCGCTGGCTCCAGGTGCCCTTCTCCACCTTCCTATCCTGCCCGATGCTGTGCCAGGCCAGTGCTGTTGATGCAGTGGATGGGAATTGCCCCAGGGGTGAGATGGGCAAGGGTATCACTGGCCCTGAATGACCCTCTCACCTTCTGATGCTGCCCGGTGCTGTGCCAGGCAGGTGATCTTAGTGCAGAGGCTCGAACTGCCCCAGCTGCTCTTTGCACTTCACCCCGCTGCTGAGCCATGGCACGTGGCTGCTGTTTGCTGCAGCTCCTGCCTCACGCTGGGCACCCAGCTGTGATGGGCTTCAAGCACGCCAATGCCACAGCATCATGGCATTGCTGGGGCAGCGCCCTGGGAGAAGGCTGGGCCGGGCTGGCACCCACTGTGGGACACTGACCGCTCCTTCCCTGCAGGTCGCTGGTACGTGCAGCCCCTCACCTACCACCTGGAGGGCCAGGCCGAGGCCGAGCATCTTCTCCGAGCTGCTGTGGTCTACCTGCCCAGCCTGCCGCTGGCCCACGGGCGCCTGCTCTGTGCCCTGGAGCTGGCAGCCACTGGTGGGCCACTGCTCAGCCCCGCTGCCCGCCACGGCTGGGCTGAAGTGGACGTCACCCCTTACCTGGTGCCGGAGAACAGCAGTGTGGGGAGCCTGGCACTGCGCCATGTCTGTGTGCACGCCGGTCGGGCAGAGGGCCGCGATGCCCCAGTGGCCCCCAGCCACCCCTTCCTCCTCCTCTACCTCAACGACACTCAGACTGCGTTGGCACCTCTGGCAGCGGAGCCCCGCCGGCACCGCCGTGACACAGGGACCCTGGCCCACGACCTGCCTGGCTACCTGCGGGAGCAGGGAGGGGAGAAAAGCGACTGCTCCCTGCGCCCCTTCCCTGTCAGCTTCGCCCAACTGGGCTGGGACCACTGGATCATCGCTCCCCACCGCTACAACCCGCGCTACTGCAAGGGTGTCTGTCCCCACCTGCTCCGCTATGACTACCACGCGCCCAACCACGCCGTGGTGCAGAGCTTCGTCCATCAGCTGGTGGATGCCAACGTGCCCCGGCCCTCCTGCGTCCCCTACCGCTACAGCCCCATCAGCGTCCTCATGATTGAGCGTGATGGTGGCATCCTCTACAAGGAGTACGAGAACATGATCGCGGAGTCCTGCACCTGCAGATAATGCCTGCTGCCCTGGCACAGCACCCCCTGGCTCTGCCTGGCCCTGCCACATCTGGACTTTAGGATTGGTCTTGCTCTGCCTGGGGCAGGTCAGTCCCTGCTCCCTGCGTGGCACTGCTCTCTTGGAAGGTTTTACGATGGCAGTTTTATGTAAATTGTAGGTTTTTAAAGGCAGGAGCCTGTGCTGGGGCAGTTGCCCCGTGGCATCTGTCCTTCCTGCAGTCCCACGGCCACTGTCTGTTTCTGGGGGGCGGGGGAGGGGGGCGGGCTTGGCATGATGATGCTCCCAGAGAAGAGGTGGGGTCCTTGGACTGGAACACGAAGCTTTTTAGGAGGTGGCTGGGGGGAGTGCTGGTGGAACCGGGGCAGAGAGGGCAAGCGGTGCCCATGTCTGCACTTGGCATCAAGCTGGTCCTGTTCAGTATCCAGTGCAACCCTGCCTGTGGGATTCTTCCCAGCTCTTGTGCACCCTATATCCTGTTTAGTCCCAGCTGTGGCAGCATCTCACCAGGCTGGGAATTGGGGTGGGGCCGGGGCGGGGGGGAAGGCCCTCTCTTCCCCTGCAATTCTGCTCTGTGAAAACTGGAAACCCAAGCTGCCAGGTCTGCTCCCGGTGCTGGGGGCCAGGCAGCTGTCTATGCTGGACTTTGCCTGCTGCTTCCTCTGTCCTTCACCTTCTTGGCTTGCCCTCTAGCAGGGCTTGGGTCTCACCCTGTCCCAGGGGTTGGACCCCTGTCGTGGTGTCCCTCTGCCTTCTCGCACCCTTGCTGTCCCATGGGGCTCAGGCTCTGCTGGGACCTCAGCCTGTCCCCATCCCCAAAGGGGTTGGCCCTGCTCCCAGCACCCCTGCCACCTGGCTTTTCTCTATTTATTGCTGACTATGTAATTAAATAAAGTGATGGATTTTGCTAAAGACCTTCTTGACCTGTTCTTGCTCTGTCCCTGGTGTGCAGCGGATGCCTCCCTGGGACAGGCTGGGGTAGACTGTCACTGCGCAGCCATTCCTGTGCTTGCACTGCAGTGTGGGTGCTGCTCCCTACTGTGTGCAGTGGGTAAATCCCAGCTGGTTCAAGCAGGAGATGGGTGAAGAAGTTTCCCTGGACCAAAGACCTGCCATGGGACAGAGGGGACCAAATGTGGCTGCAGGCAGCCACCTCGGTGGGGCTGTGGATGGGGCAGCTCCCAGGGGATGGTGGTGGATCAGTGAGCTGGGTCTCCCTGGGCTGTCTGTCACCGTGGCCAAGGAATGTGGCTGCCAGGGTTATTTTGGGAAGGTGTCTGCAGGCAAACCCATCTGTTCCTGGGCGTGATGCCCTGTGTTTGCAAAGCTGGGGCAAAGTTCCTCTTCTTTGAGCAGTGAGGCATGGGAGACAGCTGTAATGTTGTCCTCAGTGCTTGGTGGCACTGCCACTGCCTCTGTGTCCTGAGCTCCTGGCTCCTGCCAGGGCCTCATCTCTTGCTTCCAGCCCATCTGCTATCACTGACCAAGCTCATGCGGACGTTTCAGCACTTCTTCCCTCCTGTGGACATTTGCTGGAGGGCAAGGGTGTTGTCAGCCCCCATCCCTTCCCTACCCACCAGCCCCCAAAGTTTCTCCCTCATCCTGGCAGAGTAAGAAGCTGCAGAGCCAAAGGCTGCTGTCCTGCCCCTTGTCCCCAGTTGGCTGCACCCTGGCCACCTCCAGCCAGGAGGCTGTGGGGAGGGGAATGTCTTCTGCTTTTTTGGAAGCTTGCAGACCTGACCCTAGGGAGAAGATTTCTCTTGTCAATCATTAAGCATGTGTTGTTGACTCATACAGGCAAGCAATGATGAAAGGGGTGGGAGCTGGGCACACTCCCAGCCCTGGGCACCACTGGATGCCATTGCCTGGTACTGCCTCTGGCAGGGACCTGCACCCTGCGCTGCTATGGGCACCCCTCGGATCTGCTGGGTGCCTGCAGACAGATGAGCACTGGGGTTTGTCTGCCCCAGCCCTGTGTCCTCGTACACATGGTGCCAGCGGGCTCTTGGACCTGTTGGGCTGGACTCCTTCCTGGGGTGTCCCAGTGCTGGGTGGCTGCCCCAGCAGCACGATCTCCTGGGTTCAATTTTGGGCCCCTCACTATAAGGACACTGAGGGGCTGGAAGTCTTCCAGAGAAGGAGAACAGAGCTGGTGAAGGGGCTGGAGAATAGGGGTTATGAGGTGTAGCTGAGGGACCTGGAACTGTTTAGTCTGGAGAAGAGGAAGCTGAGGGGAGACCTCATCCCTGTATACAGGAGGTTCAAGTGAGGTGATAGGACAAGAGGAAATGGCCTCAAGTTTCACCAGAGGAGGGTTAGTTTGGACATTAGGAAAAATTCCTTCACCAAAATGGTTCTCAGGCACTGGAACAACTGCCCAGGGAGGTGGTTGAGTCCCTGGAGGTCCCTGTTGAGTCCCTGTTCAGGGATCTGGTTCAGTAGTGGACAGGTATGATTGAACTTGATGATCTCAAAGGCACTTTCCAGCCAAGCAATTCTATGATTCCTCTGCACTGGTGGCAGGGCAGTTGCTGCTGAGGGAGGACAGCAGTGCAGGGGCAGAGCCACTGTCCTTGTCTGACCCTGGCACGGTGCCTGCGTCAGTGCTGGGGCTGCCGGGGCAGAGCTGGGTGAAGGATGCAGGGCCCCAAGCCTTGGTGCACTTTGAGAGGTGGCTCTTCCTGAGTGTCCCACCGCTTTGCAAACTCCTTGGGCACAGCCTGGCACCCCATCGGTGCCAGCCCCTGCTAGGACTGCCAGGAGCTCTGTGGGATCAGGCTGCTCTGGCAGGGGTCTCGCAGTGCCCGTGGGGCTGCTGCCTGTGCTGGGGGCTGCACCGACCCCTCGCTCTCCTCCACGCCAATCCCTGCCCCCTCCCACCCCAGTCCCCACACTGGGGCTTTGCTCTGCCTCTCTGGGTCTCCATCCACTCCACCCCCTGCTGCCATCCCCAGCGGGCACTGCCACCTTGTGTGCCCCATTCTCTGGGGTGGCACCAGACAGCGAGGGGATATCCTGCCCCACATGCCCTTGCTACGCTGCGGCAAATCTGTGCCAGAGACGGCACGAGGACATAGAGAGCAGAGCTCACCCAGCTGTGGAGCACATCTGCCCCTGGGCACTCCGTGTTGGCTGCAGCTGGAGGCAGATGGTGATACCCGGACACCAAGTGCCGCGTGGATGCCCTGCAGAGGTGCTGGCAGCCCCCAGCTAGGGTGTAGGGGGTGACAAGGGGCTGTCCCGCCGCCTGGAGGACTCAAATATTTGTGCAGGGCCATGACCGGGGAGGAGCAGCGCCCAGCTGGGGCACGGAACAGCCGGAGTTGGCCGCACCATGGTAGCCTCAGCTGCCGCTGTGCCGGGCACCAGCGGAGGTGGCAGGGTCAGCAGGGCCCCCCCTGCGCTCCCAGGCACTGCCACCGGCCTGGCTCTGGTCCTCTCCCTCCTCTTGCTTCTCCCCAACTCCCTCCAGGTGGGTCTGGGCACGGGGTGGGGGTGGGCACCAGGGGCCAAGGGTCTCAGCACTCCACTCCTCATCTCGTCCACTTCTCTGGGTGCTGCAGGAGACCCAGGTGGCAGGGGGACACGGAGCCCCTCGGCTGCCCCGCATGACGCCCTTCTGGAGGATGGTGGGCAGCAGACCCCTGGGTGCCTACTGTCGGCACGGCCTCGAGTGCGTCACCAGGGCCTGCAGGTGAGAGGAGACCCCTGCCTGCCCCCCATGTCCTGGAACCCCACACCTATCTCCATCCCTACGGTGTCTCCAGCTGTGGGACCCCCCATATACCCTGATGTCCCCAACCATGGGGTCTCACAAGTACCCCAGCCCCACCAGCCTCCTCAGCTTTGGAAACTCTCCATCCTGGGACCCCTCACTCTCCTCCCCTACCCTTAGCCCAGGGACCTCCTTTGCACCCCAGTGCTCCCAGCAGAGCCAAATTTTGCCCCCCACCATGGGGATGTCCCCCCTCCAGGGACCCGGGCACAACACTCACGGCTGCCCTGCCCCACAGGGCTGGGCGCTGTGTCCCACCACAGTACGAGTGCTAACAGCCCCCAGCAGCCACAGGAAAGCCCACCCTGCAACAGGACGACTGGAGATTGGGGTGCAGCTTACCCTCACCACTGGATCTCTCAGCAGCTGCATGCCCTGTGGGGCTGGCCAGAGGGCTGTGCCCCTAAGCCCCCCAGCTCAGCTACTTCAGATGCTCTGTGCAGGCAATAAATGTGCTGCTCCTCTGCCCATGTCCTGCTGCTCCCTGTGCGAAGAGAGGTGACACGGGTGCCAGGGCTGTGTGCACACCAGGTGGCCCGTGGCACTCGTGGGAAACCATTTGATGGTGCTGAGTCTGCCACGGCACCTACTTGGTCCCCACCTGGGTCCCTGGGGTGAGGGCGGCTGGTGTCAGCACCACACACTGCTGGTGCCCCTGTTGGTGTGTGTTTGTGTGCGTGCACGTGTCAGACTGTGCCTGTATATGCAGGTGGGTGTGAATAAGTGTGTGCCTGTGGGTGTGCACACACGTGTGTGTTTGCATGTGATTCTGTGTGTGCATGGGAAGGACATAGAGTCAGAGTATCATAGAATAGTTTGGTTGGAAAAGACTTTTGAGATCATTGAGTACAGCTGTACCTGTCCACTACTGAAGCACATCCCTGAGCACCTTGTCTGTCAGGCTTTTAAACACCTCCAGGAATGGGGACTCCACCACCATCCTGGGCAGCCGTTCCAGTGCCTTAGAACCCTTTTGGTGAAGAAATATTTCCTAATATCCAGTCTAAACCTCCCCTGGTGCAACCTGAGGCCATTTCCTCTCATCCTATCACTTGTCACTTGGGACGAGAGCCCAGCATCCACCTCACTCCAACCTCCTTTCCAGGAGCTCTGGAGAGTGATGAGGTCTTCCCTCAGCCTCCTCTCCTCCAGGCTAAACAAGTCCCTCATCAGCATCTCATAATCCCTGGGCTCCAGACCCTCCACCAGCTCTTTTTCCCTCCTCTGGGCACGTTTGAGCCCCTCAATGTCCTTCCTGTACTGAGGGGCCCAAAACTGAAGCCAGGATTCCACATGTGTGTGCCAGTGCCTGTGCATGTAGAGATGTGCATGTGTGTGAGTATATATGTCTGTGTGCACATACGTGTGCACGTGCCTGTATCCCTGTCTGTGTGTGCACTTGTGTGTGCCACGTGTGGCCATGGGCTCACACTGGCATGCGTAGCTGTGTCCATCCATCCACATGTACTGGTACATGTACTCATCTGTCTGTCTGTACAATTCCACACTGGTCTGTGTGTCCATCCATAGGTATACATAGAATGATTTGGGTTGGATCATTGGGTTGGATCATTAAAGATCATTCAGTTCCAACCCCTTTTCCATTGGATCAGGGTGCTCAAAGCCCCATCCAACCTGGCCTTGAACAGCTCCAGAGATGGGGCAGCCACGACTGCTCTGGGTAACCTGTGCCAGTCTGTGTCCGTGTGTCCATTCATAGGTGCACACTGGTTGTGTGTCTCTGTGTCTGTCCTCAGGCACATACTGTTCTGTGTGTCTATCTGTTTGTCCACAGCCACACAATGATCTGTTGTGTCCATGTGTCCATCCATAGGTGCACACTGGTCTACGTGTTCATCCACGAGTGCACAGTGTGTCTGTGTGTTCATCACCAATCTGTGTGTCCCTCCACAGGCGCACACCTGGCTGTGCATCCCTCTGTTTGTCCATAGGTGCACACCAGTCCGTGTGTCCATGTGTCCATCCATAGGAGCACACTGGTCCATGTATCCATCCACAGGCACACACGTGTCTATGTGTCTGTCCATAGGTGCACACCACTCTGTGTGTCCATTCATAAGCGCACACCAGTCTGTGTGTCCATCCACAGGCACACATCAGTCCGTGTGTCCGTCCCTAGGCGCACACTGGTCCGCGTGTCCTTCTACAGGCACACACTGGTCTGTGTGTCCATCCACAGGCGCATCCCGGTCCGCGTGTCCACGTGTCCGTCCATAGACACACACTGGTCTGTGTGTCCGTGTGTCCATTTATAGGCACACACTGGTCCGTGTGTCCATCCTCAGGCATACACCGGTCTCCGCGTCCCTCTGTCTGTCCACCGCCGCACACTGCTCCGTGTGTCCCTCCGCCCCCCCCGTTGCTCCCGCGGTGCCGCGCGGCCTCCGCCCGGCAGGGGGCGAGGCTCCCCGCGGTCCGCCCCGGCGGCAGCTCCCGGCCGCTCCGCAGTGAGCGCGGGGCCCGCTGGTGGTGCTGCCGGGATCCGCGGCGGGGCGGTCCTAGCGCCGCCCCCCGTGCCGCTGCCGGTGCCGCCGCCGGTGCCGCGGGTGCCGCCGCCATGCGTAGCCGGAGCAACTCGGGCGTGCGGCTGGACGGGTACGCGCGGCTGGTGCAGCAGAGCATCCTTCGGCACCAGGTGAGGGGGGCGGGGGGCGCGAGATATGGATCGCCGCCGGCACCGGTTTGCCCCGCCGGTGCCGGTCCCCGTTTCACCCCACCGGTACCAGTCCCCGTTTGCCTCGCTAGTGCCTGTGCTTGGTTCGCCCCGCCGGTCCCAGTCCCACTTTGTCCCGGTCTCCCTTCCCCCCGCTGGTCCCGGCCCCGGTTCGTTCCAACGGTGACGGTCCCGTTTGATTCCACCCGTGCTGGTCCCCGGTTTGCCCTACTGGTACGAGTCCCTGATTATTCCCACCGCTAACAGTCCCAGTTTGCCCTGCTGCTACCGCTCCCGTGTCATCCCACCAGTGCTGGTCCCTGTTTCGCTCTGCCTGTACCAGTCCCTGTTTATACCCCCAGTGTCAGTGACTGGTTCGTCCCACGGGTACCAGTCCCAGTTCACCCCAGTGATGTTGGTTACCAGTGCACTCTGCTAGTGCCAGTCCCTGGTTTACCCCGATGGTACCAGAACCAGTGCACCCTGATGGTGCTGGTCGTAGTTTGCCCTGTGGTACCAGTCTTGGTTCACCCTGCTGGTGTCAGCTGTGGTCCTTGTTTGTCTTGCTGGTGCCGGGTTCCAGTTTGCCCCAACAGTACTGGTCCCGATCCCAGTTCACCCCACCTGTCCCAGACCCTGGTTCGCCCCGATGGTGCTGGGTCCCGGTGCACTCCGCCAGTGCCAGTCCCAGTTTGCTGGAACCTGCAGGTCTGGCCAGGCTGGAGGTGACTGGGACTGGTGTGTGTGTCCTCTGCACAGGACGCGGTGACAGGGCTGCTCCCTGCCAGCGCCGACCATCAGGATGCCTGGGTCCGGGACAACGTGTACAGCATCCTGGCTGTCTGGGGGCTGGGGCTTGCCTACCGCAAGAATGCCGACCGCGACGAGGACAAGGCCAAGGCCTACGAACTGGAGCAGGTGGGCAGCAGGAGACAGTGGTTGTAGAATCATGGAGTGGTTCACTAGGATGGAAGGAGATGGCTTCAAACCAGGGGAAGTTTAGGTTGGATATCAGCAAATGTTCCTTCACAGAAAGGGTTCTTGGGCAGTGGAACGGTTGTCCAGGGCAGTGGTGGAATCACCATCCCTGGGGCTGTTTAAAAGCCAGGCAGACAAGGTGCTCGAGAATCTGGTTTAGTAGTGAACAGGTACAGTTGGACTTGATGAGCTTGAAGGTCTTTTCCAAGCAGATGATTCTATGAATGCTTTGGGTTGGAAGGACCTTTACAGCTCATCCAGTCAACCCCCCCCCTGCAAGAGCAGGAAGATCATAGAATGGTTTGGTTGGAAAAGACCTGTGAGATCATCAAGTCCAACTGTACCTGCCCACTGCTAAACCAGATCCCGAAGTGCTTCATCTACCTGTCTTTTTTAATCTACCATCTTTTTGACCCAGCGCACCGGCCATTGTCTCCCACCCGGTTTGCTTTTGGCACAGCTGGGGCTGAAAGGTCACAGGAAGTTGTGCAGTGAGGATGGGGACAGGGCTGTCCCCAGGCATGGGGTGGAGGGGGGGCAATAGGTTGTCAGAACCTGCTCTTCGCAGCACACGCTGGAGCCCAGCCAGAGGGTACAACCCTCTGGCCATGAGGTGATGGGGGGATGCAGCCCCAAGGGCTGGGGGGCCTGTGCCCTCCCGCAGCACAGCAGCTCGGCCTTACTTGGAGGCCAAGAAATCTTGCTTCCCTCTGCTGTTTCCCGGGAGCAGGGGACATGGAAATGTGAGCAGGGGCTCCGGTTACAGCCGCCAGAGTGCTGCAAAGGTCAGCGACCACCTGATCCTGAGTCAGGGCTTCTGCTGCCTGCCTGGGGATTAACGAACCCGTTTCCCTTCTTCCCGCAGAGTGTGGTGAAGCTGATGCGGGGGCTGCTCCAGTGCATGATGAGACAGGTAGGGGCTGAGGAGCGCCTCTGGATCAAACAGTCTCCTCAAAACCCAGCTCTGCCACAAAGACTGTTGGTGCCAGGTGTGCTGGCTCTCCCCAGTGTTCCCTGATGAGCAGAGGGAGGGCCCCCTTCCAGCAAGTCTTACAATAAGCGCTGACTTGGCATCTGTCCTTGGTGCGATGGAAATCCCAGTGCTGCGGGCCAGTGGCCAACGGAGCTTTTGCCAACCACTCTGTGTCTTCCTGAGGGCATTTGGGGTGACCCTTTTCTCTCCAGATGGTGCAGCTCTGGCTGCAGGGACTCAGTGTCTGCAGCCCTGTGCTCTGGTGGCACATGAGGCCACACTCCTTGCCTCTGTGTGGAGGGGCTCAGTCCAGGAGCTGCAGGATTTCTGCCCTGCTAAGCATGGCTCCACGTGTTGAGCTGATGGCATGGAGCAGCCCTTGGCTCTGGGTCTGTGAAACCTCTCTGGAGACAGGGTTTGATAACCTATGCATGTTTTCAAGGTGGACAAGGTGGAGGCATTCAAGTACAGCCAGAGCACCAGGGACTGCCTGCATGCCAAGTACAACACCCACACTTGTGCCACTGTAGTGGGGGACCACGAGTGGGGTCACCTGCAGATGGATGCCACCTCCCTGTACCTGCTCATGCTGGCGCAAATGACGGCCTCAGGTGATGCTGTTGGGGGATGTTGTTTCAGCTTTGAGTGTGCTGATCTCCAGGGCTCTCAGTTTGGGTGTAGCTTTCTGGGTGCCAAGGTGCTGCAGTGGCCTCCCTGACCTCACTGTTTTCTTAAACTCACAGCCCCTGAGCTGGGTTTGGGTCCCTCGATGTCCATTGCTTTAAGAGTCCCCGTTTGCCTCAAGCCCCAGATCTGCTGCAGGGGGTGGAGTGGGGCTGGAGCCACCCAGGATGTGGCTCCTCTAGGGGAAGCATGCAGTGAGAAGAGATCCTACCTGGGTTACTGCAGCCCCTTCCTAGGGATGCCTGCCAGCTTGGAGGGACTGATGTGAATTCCTCCTCCTGCTTCAGGCCTCCACATAATTCACAGCCTGGATGAAGTCAGCTTTATCCAGAACCTTGTGTTCTACATCGAAGCAGCCTACAAAACCGCGGTGGGTACCCTGTGCTGGGGAAGGGAAGCATGCCCCAGGGCTGCAGGTGTGGGGATGGTGTCTAGGGGCAGCTGTGGGTTCCTCCTGCATCCCATGGCACATGCTGGGAGCACGGATGATGGGTGGGATTCAAAGGCTTTCTGGGTGTGCTGTGGGCTGCTGCCTGCTCCAATGTGCTGCTGCCTCCGCGCAGGACTTCGGGATATGGGAGCGCGGGGACAAGACGAACCAGGGCATCACCGAGTTGAATGCGAGCTCTGTCGGCATGGCCAAGGTGAGCTGGGGAGAGGTGCTGTGTGGGTGCTGGGGAGCAACTGTGCCCCGTGCTGCTCTTCTGGAGGGAAGGCTGAGCGTGTTGAACTAATCAAGGCTCAATGCCCCATGCGGTGATAGGTTTCTGGGGAGGAAGACCTTTCTCCTTGTGTGCTGGGATAAAACTGTGCCCCTCTTGCCTGGGTTTTGGCTGAACTGGAGTGAGAATTGGTGGGGGTGCGTGGCAGAAATGTCCAGGGCCATGTTGATGTCTGGCTACCTGTGGCGTTGGAGATGTGGTCGTGCTCTGACCAGAGTGTTCTGCAGCCATGACAGGGTTTAAACGTGTTTAAATTTGGACAGTGCAGTATGCAGAAGGGCTGACATGGAATAGGGCTCTAACAGATGTGCAGCATGGTGGAGAACTCACTGTTTTGGATCTCATCCTGCTTGCAGGCTGCCCTGGAGGCACTGGATGAGTTGGATCTCTTTGGAGCAAAGGGAGGCCCACAGTCGGTGATACGGGTGCTGTCGGATGAGGTGCAGCACTGCCAGGTGAGACCCGAATGGGCTTTACACCATTGCAGGATCAACTGCAACCCACTGGTGTTGCAGTGTGAGTGATGCCTGTCCTGGCAAGCTAATCAACCCTCCTTCCCCTTCACCCAGTCCATCCTCCACTCGATGCTGCCCAGGGCCTCCACGTCCAAGGAGGTGGATGCCAGTGTGCTCTCTGTCATCTCCTACCCGGCATTTGCTGTGGAGGATAGTGAGCTGGTGGAAATCACCAAGCAGGAGATCATCACGAAGCTCCAGGTGAGTGGCTCTGCCCTTGTCTTGCCCTTTCTGTGAGGCAGCTGCAGTCCAAACTGCTGTAGCCCCCACAAATGTGCTCAGGGAGGGGGTGCTGGGGCATGTCCTCTCCCAGTCTCTGTGACCTGTGGCAGGGGTATGCAAAGAAACAGTTCTGCCTGCTGTGGTCCTAGGCTGTGATCATGCTGTCTGCACACTAGGTGGCTGAAGGAGACACTCCATGCTTCTACTTTGAAGGTACAAGGTATCCCACACTGTTCAACACCTCTTTCCCTCTCTTCCAGGGGCGCTACGGTTGCTGCCGTTTCCTCCGGGATGGATACAGGACCCCTAAAGAGGTAACGTCCCCAGCCCTTCCACCTGCCAAGCAGCAGCTGCCCTGGGTTGCATTGGCAGCTCCACTGTGTGCAGCACAAAGGCTGTGGTGGGAGCACTGGGAAGCTGAGAGCTCTGAGTAGCCCCGGGCAGTGTCATGGATCTGGGCAAGGCTTCCCGAAATGCCAGAGCCCTTGCAGAAGAGGTACATCCCACCCACGCCCACAGCGGATGCACAGAGGCTGGCTCTCCCTGGATCTTGGGGCCTGGTGGTGTTGTGTATTTCTTAGGCACTTTCACTCCTCTCCCAGGGCTGCACAAGCCCTGAGCAAGGGCTGAAAGCCGGGGGAGGGGACCACACGGTGCTCCTCCCTGGTGGCCTCTTCTCTGTGGAGGTCACACAGCTGCTTCTGCCTCACCCAGGGCAGCAGGCAGCTTGCAAACTGCCACAGTTAGCTCTCAACTGAGTAAGCAGAGACTTTCTTCTACTCCCTTGGGGAGGGAAAATGGTATAAAAACCAACTGATAACCACTGAACCAGGAAATGATACTTGGAGGCTCTTAAATCATTTGCTGCTGTTGGGCCCATAGCCTGGTGGGGCTCCTTTGAGAGCACATCAGCTTAAGTGACTCTAACTGCTTCTCTGCTGTGCCTCTTCAGACCTGACCATAATAGGCAGTGTGTGTGGCTGTGTATCTTCAGAGGCAGAGAAGAGCAGCAGCACCTCCAGTCCAGCTTCCCCCACGCTCATGAACTTTGCCAGTGTGCAAATCCGTGGATTACTTCTGGGGAGCTGTGAGGCACGGGAAGGGCAGCATTGCCTGCAGAGCTTGGGTGCTCGTGGCCAGTGTGTGGGCGCTGTAGCAATCATCTCTGTGTCCCTGCTGTCCCCTCAGCCTGGCAGTCTGCTCTCTCCCTACTCTGAAGCAGAGTTAAAGCAGTTAGCAGGGAGGGTCAAACACAGGTCCCCTGTAGCACTGCCCTGTACACACCTCGGGTGGGAGGATCTGGCAAAGGCAGCTCTCCATCCTGACCACTTCCCTCATGTCAGGCTGGCAATCAGGAGCTGGGGCAGAGCAGGGGAAGGGGACACAGGTGTCCCCCGTGTAGTGAGGAGGATGTTGTGCTGTCATACAAGGCTCTGGAGTGCTCTCCTGAGGACTGGGTAGCATCACAGAATCATTTAGGTTGGAAAAGACCTTGAAAATCATGGAGTCCAACTTTTAACCTAACAGTGGCAAAATGGAAAGTTTCCCAAAACAAATAATCTGCTGTCGGTTTGCGTTATTATTCTTTAATATTTACTAAGTTTCTAAAGTAACCCTGGAAAGACTTTCTGGTTTTGTTTGTTATGAGATTTGGATTCTAAAATGTGTAAGGAAAAAAAAAAACATTAAAAATTCTTCTTTGAAAATGTAGTTTGCTATAAAACATTTGAACTAGAAATCATTGATTATGTCATTTGAAAATAACTTTTATTGCTTCCATAGAAATAAATCAGGTACCTTAAAGCAATTTTGCCTTAAAAAAAAGGTCAAAACCAATGAGAGAACAAATAGTACACATAAACAACATGTTTTCCCTTTGCCCAGAAAAGGGCAGTCCCTTTGGCATCAGTGTAGGGGGCTTGGGAGGGGGTGTCTGGTGGAAAGGACAATGGAGGTGAAACTGCTTTTGGGCTCTGTCTCGGCCGTCATCGACAGAGAAGGAGGACTGGGAGGGCATTTGAGGGTGGGGCCCTGGGGGAGTAGGAGCCCCGTCGGTTTGAGGGGATCCTGTCACCCCCCACCCTCCCTGCAGGACCCCAACCGCCCCTACTACGAACCTGCTGAGCTGAAGCTGTTTGAGAACATCGAGTGCGAGTGGCCTCTCTTCTGGGCATACTTGGTCATCGATGGCATTTTCAGTGGAAACATGGAGCAGGTAAGGGAGGCGGGACTTGCTGAGCCAGTGGAAAGAAGCCCTTGGCAGGGAAGGACGTGCAGGGGAGGATGTGGAGAGCCATGACGGAGGACAGATTCCCTTCTCCTCTCCCTGCAGGTGCAGGAGTACCGGGAAGCCCTTGAGGGGGTTCTGATCAAGGGGAAGAACGGGGTGCGGCTGATGCCGGAGTTGTACAGCGTCCCGCCGGATAAGGTGAGCAGTCCTGAGCTACAGTGAAACCAGGAATGTCTTGTGACCAGATAAACAGGTTTTGGCTGCCTGTTAACCCAAATCATTAGTAAAGTAGCATGTTACCTGGAAACCCAATGTCAAAAAAGTGTGGCTGGGAGCTGTTAGAAAACTGTTGGGTAAATAAACTGCTTTTTTTCCCCAAAGCATTTCTTGTCCCCGTACACAAGGGTGCTTTGCTGACAGCCTGTTGGCATGGAGTCAAGAGTCCTCAGAGAGCACAGGACACGCAGGCCTGGGCTGAGGAGGTGGTGCTCAGCTCCCGTTCAGTGGTGAGGGTGTTTGTGTGGGCTGAGAGCCTCCTGGTACCCAGGTTGTACAGGGAGAGATGCTCTCCCTGACAGCATCCAAAGGCATCGTCCTGGTGCTCCTGGGGCATGTCAGTTGTTCCTGGGAACCCAAACACAGATCTGTTGTCTGATGGGGGTATCTTCATGCGAAGAGGGGAGGAGTGTAGCCAGGATGTTTTGGACTCTTTATGGCTTTTGTAGGTTCTTTTTTTAAACCTTAAACTGCTGGACTTCAAAATGTGATTATGATGCTTCCTGTGTCTGTGGGTCCATCCCTGACCTCCTGGCTTGTCTTCCAGGTGGATGAGGAGTACAGGAACCCCCACACTGTGGACAGGATACCCATGGGCAAGCTGCCGCTCATGTGGGGACAATCCCTCTACATCCTGGGCTGCCTCATGGCTGAGGTATGGTCACCCCTGGTGCTGGGGAGGGCTGTGGAGCCAGGCTCTGAGCTCTGAAAGGACAAATACTGCCACCCTGAACCACCTACTGTGGGGAAGTTGTCACCTCCATCACCCAGGACCTCCATAGGCATCATCAGTTCTGCCCCATCCATGAAATGTTTGTCTCTTTATGCCTCTTTTTCCTCAGGGGTTTCTAGCTCCTGGTGAAATAGATCCACTCAACCGCCGCTTTGCGACTGTCCCCAAGCCTGATGTCGTGGTCCAAGGTAAAGGAAAGGGGGACTTTGACCATTTGGAATTCATGGGGGTGGCTCTGCTTTCTGGTTGACTACTGATGCAGCCAGATCTCAGCCCTGGCAAGGTGAGTATAAGATGGGGTGCAAGTCCTTCCACTCCACCCTGCGTTGTCCCAGGCAAATATCACCTGCTACGACCTTCTCTGCAGACGTTGAAAGCTGTCCTGTCTTCCTGCCTCTCTGAGGGAAGGCTTAGGTGTAGAGAGTGTTAGGAGGAGCGAGGCAGACCTTTTTGGTGGGAACAGGTTCTCAAAGGGACCCTAGGCAGCTGCCTCTATGTGAGGTGGCACCTTGGGTGTGTCCCCAAAGGCCAGGGCCAGTGCTGTCACACTCTTGTGCCCCTGCCACGCTGAGCCTGTCCTCCTCTCTCCACAGTGTGCATCCTGGCAGAGACAGAGGGGATCAAGGCCATCCTGAGGAAGGAGGGCATCGATGTGGAGACTGTGGCAGATGTCTACCCCATCAGAGTGCAGCCTGCTCGCATCCTCAGCCACATCTATGCCCGTCTGGGTGAGCTGGACTCCCTGCTCCTGCAGCAAAGGGAGTGTGGAAGGGTCTGTCCCATCTCCTGGCACTCCTGTTCATAGATGCTGATGTCCTGCCATGCTGCTCTCTGCCTGGCTGATGAGGGCTCTGCCACCCATTCCTGGGCCTGGTAAAGCTACTTCTGCCCGAGGGGAACCGAGGTGGCAGGCAATGCTATTCAGGGTGATTCTGAAAGGGATAAAGCCTTGGTATTGCAGTTTCACAGTTGCCTCAGGGACAGTTGGACACCCTGATCCATATATGATGGACCTGGTGTGGGCAGGAGCCACCTTTTGTTCCTGTACCCTGTTCTCAGGCTCTGAAGAAGGGTGCCTTGGCAGTCCCTGGCTGAGAGAGCCTGTAGCTCAGGTGGGATGGCTGTTGGAGGACTGGCAGGGCTGAGTGTGAGGGGAGGTTGTCCTCAGAGCTCTGCGTGCTCGTTCGTTGATGCTGCAGTGCTTTTGGTGTAGGGCTTGTTGTGCAGAAGCTGGAGATGAAGCCTGGGCCAAAGGAGAAAATTGATCCACTGTAGGCTGCACAACAGTGGCTAATTTAAGCCACCAAAATGCCAAGTGTGACATGGGCAAAGAGGGTAGGGTTGACCAAGGGGTGGGGCTGCTGCTGCACCACCCTGGTCTCTGGGAGTAATCCAGGAGCAACAGGAATGCTGATAGAGCTGTCAGCTTTGGGGGGGCGAGCCCTTTGCAGGGAAGGCTGGCCTCGCCCCAGCTTCTGACATCCCCAAAGATCTGCAGATGTGGAGGTCAGGATAGGCTGGATGCCCCTGTTTCAGCAGGAGACCCTGAGGAGGGCCTGTGTGTCTCTAGGCCCCTGAGCAAGGCTGGGGGACAGAGCAACAATGTCCCTTAGAGCTGTGCCAGCTCAACACAGGGTCCTAGGGTACCCCAGCCACAAACCCTGTTCTTCCTGTCTCTGTTTGCTGCCACATCCCCTTTGCACTAAAAACTCCTCCTGCCCCTAGGCCGCAACAAGCAGATGTGCCTGACGGGACGGCCCTACCGGCACATGGGTGTCCTTGGGACCTCCAAGCTCTACAAGATCAGGAAGAACATCTTTACCTTCACACCGCAGGTGGGTGGTGTTTCATAGTCTCATTCCCAGCTGTCACGCTGGGACTCAGCAGGAGGTTTCTCCACTGGCTGAGTGTCTGAGTTGTTCTCGGTGTGGCCCAACACCCTCTGAGCAGCCTGGGAGGGCACAGCAGCCCCAGAGCTGATGGTCCTGGCTGTGTACGTGGTGGAAGGAAGGAGATGATTTCAGCCTTGTGATGATCAGTATTGGGTGAAAATCTCTTTGCTCACCCTGACAAGGATACCAGGAGGAGGCTGATGGTAGGACAGGGATCCCTCTGTCCTCTGTGTCCAGGGTGGGGTGGCGATGAGCAGGGTTGCAAACTTGGCACTGTGGGAAGTGCACTGTGGGACTGGCCATGTGGAGCCTGGGTGATGCTGCTGCTGAGCTGTGGTGTTACCTCCTTGTAGCCATTGGAGGCCAGTCACTGCCCTGGGGGTTCAGAGTCCTTTGCTAGACCATACTGGCACCTACCAGGGAAGGTGGGTGCAAAGGAGGAGCATCTGCCCTGTGGGAAGGCATGGTTGGCACCAAAGTGGCCTGGTGACTGTAGGAAGGGCTGCTCACATCTCCTGCTGTCCTTGCAGTTCATAGACCAGCAGCAGTTCTACCTGGCTCTCGACAACAAGATGATTGTGGAGATGCTGAGGACAGACCTCTCGTACCTCTGCAGCCGCTGGAGGATGACCGGGCGCCCAACCATCACCTTCCCTGTCTCCCACACCATGCTGGGTAAGATCCTCTGGCTAGAGCAGCCCCAGGAAGCAGCCTCTGCGGGAAGAAAGAGTGGGCAGAGGTGGGAGCATCTTGATAATGGGGCCGTGGTGAGGCTGGAACAACTTTACAGTCCTTTAAAGAGCTTACAGCTCAAAGGAGCCACGCTGAGCTGGCAGCTGTCCTGGCAGCTAATGGGGCTGCCTGCCAAGCACTAGTGCCTGTGTTTGCTGGCACAGAAGTGTTCAGTGAGCCAGGCTTTTTGAGAGCACCACCAAACAAATAGTCCCCCTGTGAAAGTATTCTTGAGGCTCTTCCTGCATCTTGACTCTTCACCAAGACTGAACTCCTTGCTAAAGGCTCTCCTAGACAATAGGAAGGGGAAAACAGCAAACCAAAAGAAACAGAGAGCTGCACGATGGCACAGAGCAAAACTGGCTTCTGGGGAGGAGCCAGGTACAGAGCAAGGTGCTGCTGAGGTGCCACTGTCTGGTACCATCAGTTTCAGCCCAAGGTGAAATGCAAGGAGCCTGGAGTGCATCTTGGCCTGACTTTCCTGGAATCCAGCCTTTTTGTGTGGAACTTTTGGTGCTACGGCCTGGCTGTGCACCCCAAAACAAGGGTCTGGCCAATGCTCATGGTGCTTTGTGTGTCTGAATGTCCACCTGGCTCTGTGTTACCTTCTGGGAGCCTGTTTGAGCGGGAGAGCCTGACTGCCTGTGTCTTTGTCCCCAACAGATGAAACTGGCAGCAGTGTGCACCCCACGGTGCTGGCAACGCTGCGGAAGCTGCAGGATGGGTATTTCGCTGGCGCAAGGTGAGCACAGCTTTCTGGGGTGGAGGAGGGGAGAGGGCTGGTGGCCTCCAAGAGCCTGGTTGTGAGGGTTCCTGCTGGGCCTGGGGAGCAGTCTGTGGAGGATACATTGGGGTGTGCTAGGCTGGTAGGAGCTACAATCCCAACAGAGGACACGCGAGAGAGAACATACATCTTCATGCCATTAAACCCATGGCTGCATGATCTCACCAATAGCTTTTGGGCAGCCTTTCCATGCCCACCTGTGGCTGGAGGAGATGCAGGCAGCTAAAGCAGGCACTGGGGTGTGTGTGTGCTCCTCGGTGAGTGCCAAAGGGCCTGCCCTGGATCCAGGAGGTGAAGCCAAGCGTATTTCCTCCCCCATTCCTCTCTGTGTGACCTCCCCTCCTCTCGCCCAGGATCCAGACGGGTAAGTTGTCGGAGATCCTGACAACGTCGTGCCGAACACACCTCAGCTTTATGGACCCTGGACCAGAGGGTAAGGTCTTTGCCAAGAGTTACGAGCTCAGCATTGACAGCTTTGAGGAGCTAGACGCCGAGGAGTGGCTGCATGGCTTGCAGATAGCAGAGGATGGTAAGGGGGAACAGGCCAATTGGCTGCTGTGATGTGGCAAATGCCAAACTCATCCTTAAACCCATAACACCCAACCTCCCTGCCAGCATCTGTCACAGCGTTCTTCACAGACTTGAGCTTTCACCATGTTTCTGACCCTCCATCAATTAATCTCCTCTGGGTGACACCAGTGGGATGGGACTGGATGTGTTGATGCAGCTGTTGTAGCCCCCTCACTAGAGGGCTTTTCCAGCCAGCCAGGGCTAAGGCTGGTGGATGTGGCTGTGGAGGGCACAGAAGACACACTGGAACGAACCGCTCAGACCTCCACAGGCTGCTGTGTGCAGAGGAGACGAAGGCTGGGCAGCCCTGCCTCTTGCTCAGGAGATCTGGCTGAGGATCTTTGGTGCATAAGTGACAGTGCCCAAGGTGGGGAAAGGCCACCATGTCCCCAGGCAATCTCCGAGTGTTGTTTTCCTGAAATCTTTGACCCCCCCTAGGCAGAGCTGCTCCAGTGGGTGCTGAATTGAGGCCTTGCTGCTGTGGATAGGGTGTCCGAGGGGACCTTGGCCCATCACAGTGTGATGGACCCACCTTATCCGGAAACCACGCAGGGTGTGAGTTTCGCTGCTCACCTTGCAAGCGAGGCCTGGGTACGTCCTCCTCCTCCTCCATAACCTAGTGCTGGTCATCTTCCCAGCCTTCCCATCAGTCTGCTCTGCCTTTGCTTCTCCTGTAGCCTGTCTTTGCACTGCTATGACTCTGAATATTTATTTATTTTGCCCTCCTCTCGCTCTGCCTGCAGTCAGATGGAATCGAAGAGTGGTTTAGGCTGGAAGGGACCTTAAAGCCCATCCAGTTCCAAGTCCTCTGCCATGGGCAGGGACACCTCCCACTGGATCAGGTAGCAGGTGTCCTTGCAGGCTGCACCCAAGCTTCTCCAAGGTGTGTGCTTTGCTCCAGCCGCGGTGGGAGACAGGGCCTGCCTGGTCTCTACAGGAGCTGGAAGATGCTCAATTTTAAGTTCTTCCTGTGATCGGATACTGCAGGAGGGCAGGATGATGTTCTCAGGCCCGATGGGGACTCCTGTCTGAGCCTTCAGATGCTGGCATGAGGCATCCCCACCAGGTTTGGGAAGGGGATGCTGTGCTGCTGGCCTCAGATGCAGCCTGCAGCTCACCTCCTGGGGCCAACACACCACGGAGCCGGTCTGCCCGCTGGAAAGTAGCAAGGCTTTGCCCTGGCCCATGGCCGGCAGTGCATTGACAGCTCTGTGTTGTACTGCATTGCCTTGACATGGGGCATCCCCCTCGCTGCTGGGCAGAGACACGGCTTCTCAGCACCCTCCTCCTTGCCACAGTTAGAGAGTGGTGGCTCTGGCACTCCTGCTGTGGCCCTGGGAGCAATGGGAGCCACTCGAGGCTGGGCAAAGAACAAGACAGGAGCCATAATTCCTCTAATTCCTAATTTGAAATAACTGCTAATCTCTAACTAGAAATAACTGTTGCAAAGCTCACCTTGCCTTTCTCCTGTGCTGGAGTTCTGCATGGATGAGGCTGTTACTGTGCTGGGGTGCTCCTAAGGGGTCTCTGCTTGGACTGGCTGCGCCTCCCCTTCTTCTCTGGAGAGAAAGAGTGTGAGGGTTTCGTGGTGGGGTTTGAGCAGACTCTGCTCTCCTTGCACAAGCTTGGACCAGACCTACACTGCAGTCCAGGTGGGACTCAGAGGGAGCCCCAGTTGGCAGCCAGTGTCCCAGGCAGCAGAGCAGCACGGGAGCAGGGTGCTGTGACTGCTGTGCTTTGTAAGCCTGGATCTGGCCCTGTCCATCTGTCTGTCTGGCTGCCAGCACTTAGCACCACGTTGTCTCTTTGTGCAGCCAGCAAAGCTTTGCCCTCACTGAGGCACAGCTGGGGAGCTCTGGGGTCTCAGGGGTGCCCTGGTGCAAAGCTCCTGAACCTCCCCTCTTCCAGCAGACACGTACGATGAGGTTGCTCAGTACTTGGACCACTTGCTGCAGCGCACGGTTCCGCAGTCGAACCTCCCTCCGACCGCCCAGCAGGGAGGGCTGAGCCGCTTCCGAGCTGCTGTCCACACCACCCGTGACCTCATGTCCCTGGCATCCAAGGCCAAGGACCTTCATGTCCAGAGTGAGTGTCTCCAGCACCCTCAGCACCTTTGATCAAAGCCAGGGATGAGGCAGGGGTACTGTGGGAGCTTTCCCAGCTGTGCAATGCTGGGGTCCCCAGGGAAGTATGCCATGGGCTGCAGAGCCTGGGCAAAGGCACGTTATGTCTGTTCTGTTAATCCAATGGCATCTTGGCCTGTGTCAGAAACAGCGTGGCCAGCAGGACCAGGGCAGTGATTGTGCCCCTGTACTTGGCACTGGTGAGGCCACACCTCGAGTGCTGTGTTCAGTTCTGGGCCCCTCAGGATAAGAAGGATGTTGAGGTGTTGGAGAGCATCCAGAGAAGGGGAAGGAGGCTGGTGAAGGGGCTGGAGAACAAGTCCTGTAAGGAACGGCTGAGGGAACTGGGGCTGTTTAGACTGGAGAAGAGGAGGCTGAGGGGAAATGGCCATAAGTTGTGCCAGGGGAGGTTCAGACTAGGTATTAGGAAGAATTTCTTTACTGACAGGGTTCTCAGGCACTGGAACAGCTGCCCGGGGAGGTGGTTGAGTCACCATCCCTGGAGGTGTTTAAAAAACGGGTGGATGAGTTTTTGAGGGACATGGTTTAGCAGAGGATGGATATGGTTGGACTTGGTGATCTCAAAAGTCTTTTCCAAACGGAAGATTCTATAATTCCTGGAGCTGGTGCCTTTGCAGTCCTCATGAAAACTGCTGAACCATGAGGGAAGGCAGCTCCGTATGTTCCTCTAACTGGGTGGGCAGGGTTTGTTTCTCCCACAGCCAACTTCTCTGCAGGGGCTGCTGGGGAAGCACAGTGTCAGATGTGAGGTGGTTTGGGGCACAGCAGTGGTGGTTGGGGTTGAGCAGTGTCTGTACAAACCTTGGCTTTCTTTTAGATGTTGGGATGTATGTGCCCAGCAAGATCTTCCAGGCATCCCAGCAGTCGGTTAAGCTGCTGAGTTCACCCCAGCAGCAGGACACGGATGGCAAGGTGAGCCCTGTCCTTCCTGGACTGGCTGAGCCATGC
Organism: Dromococcyx pavoninus; assembly: GCA_033558185.1. NCBI lineage: Eukaryota > Metazoa > Chordata > Aves > Cuculiformes > Neomorphidae > Dromococcyx > Dromococcyx pavoninus. The sequence continues at coordinate 73,899 of JAUMJL010001844.1, forward strand.
TGTGCTTTCAGCTGGAGCCAGAGGGTCCTTGTGGGGCTGCATGGGGAAGGCTTGGTGTTTGGTGAGGGCGAATATCCATGGGTGAATGGCCTTGGCTCCATAACCAGACTGCTCTTAGTGCAGGGTGCTGCTGGGACTAACCAGGAGTGTGGGTCTCCTTTCCCCCAGAGCCAAGCACTCCATGCAGAGATGAACCTGCCCCGTGATGAGCATGGCAACGTGGACTGCAAGGCACTGGTGGACCAGCTGCGCATCTGCCCCACGCTGCAGGAGCAAGCGGACATCCTCTACATGCTCCACACCCTCAAGTACGATGAACTCCAAGTCCTATTGGCTGACTGAGCTGAGAGAGCTGATGCAGCTGTGCAGGCATCCCAGCCCACAGAGCCTGGGGCCTGCCAGGGAGCTGCTGCAGAGCAAATTGCTGGCTGTAACCTGGCATCTCCTTTGCTGCAGGGGGTCCGACTGGCACACGGGGCTTGATAGCGAGCCTGGTCCCACCGTCAAGGAGCTCCTCACCGAGCTGTACGTGCGGGTGGGGAACACGCGACAGTGGGCCCTGATCCGGTACATCTCTGGCATCCTCAAGAAGAAGGTGGAAGCTCTGGACGAGGTAACAACTGTGCAGCTGGCTGCTAGCAGGCTGAGGTTCATTGGGAAGGTGGCAGCACAGGGGTACCTTGGCTGCATCAGCTCTGTCTCCCTCTGCTTTGTGCTGAGACCCCAAACCCTGAGCTGTTGGTGATGCTTGGGGTGACCCTTTCTGTTCCCAGGCCTGCACTGACCTCCTGTCTCACCAGAAGCACTTGACTGTGGGTCTGCCCCCAGAGCCACGTGAGAAGACGATCTCCACGTGAGTGTGGCACCTCTCCCTCCTCACACCTGCTGGGCTGGAGCAGAACCTGAGCCCGCTGCTCTGGAGGCCGTGGGCAGGAACAGCCCTGGGTGGCTGTCCGCAGCCTGTACCTCCTCTAGGATGTACGGATCAGGAGAGATGCAAGGCTTTCTCTTCTGACTCTCACCTGCTGTTTGTTCCCTCCCCAGCCCGATCCCCTATGAGGAACTCGTTCGTCTCATTGATGAAGCCAGCGAGAAGAACCTCAGCGTGTCCATCCTCACCCAGGTGAGGGGCCAGGGCAGAAGGGGACCCCACAACTGCCTGTCTGCCCTGGTGAGCAGCAGTGGGGTGATCTGCCTCTTCCACCCTAGGAGATCATGGTGTACTTGGCCATGTACATACGCACACAGCCTTCGCTCTTTGCTGAGATGTTCCGCATCCGCATCGGGCTCATCATCCAAGTGATGGCAACGGAGCTGGCGCACTCCCTGCACTGCTCGGGTAGGTGTGGCAGGGATGGGACCCCAGCTGGGTGGGTGCTGTGGTGCTTGGGGCCCCATCAGCCAGGAAGGAAGGAAAAGTGCTGTTAAAAATGGGCAGCTCTGTGCCAAGAGGAGACCCTGCATGAAAGTGCTGGGTTCTGCAGCAGGAACTGTTCTCGGGCAGCACAGGTGGGTGATTTCACTGCAGGCTCTATTCAGTGTTGGGCTGGCATGGGGAGAGTCCCTCTTGTAGGCAAGACCTGGAGTTAGTGCACGTCCTTGGAGAATGAGCTCCTGCACCAGTGCTTCCCCTGCTAACAGAACGGGTGCAGGGTAGAAATGTCCCAGGAGGGCTGTGAAGCAGAGTACAACATCCAAACTCTGTTCCATACAGCTGGAGAAGCCACTGAGAACCTGATGAATCTCAGCCCATCAGACATGAAGAGCCTCCTCTACCACATCCTCTCTGGCAAGGAGTTTGGGGTGGAAAAGAGTGGTGAGTCTCTCAGCAGGGTTAAGAATCATAGAATTGTTAAGGTTGAAAAAGACTTCTAAGCTCACCCAGTCCAACCATCAGCCCAGCCCTGCTATGCCTACTAAACCATGTCCCCAAGTGCTATGTCAGCACACTTTTTCAACCCCTCCAGGGATGGTGACTCCACAACTGCCCTGGGCAGCCTCTCTCAGGGCTTCACCACTCTTTTGGTAAAGAGATTTTTTCTAATATCCAACTTAAACCTCCCCTGGCACAACTTGAGGCTGTTTCTCTTGTCCCGTCACTTGTTGCGAGAGCATCTCTGGGCAAAGCCAGGTCCAGGTTTTTCCACCCATGGGGGGGATGTCCCCATCCTCCCACGTGTTCAGCACAGGTGCTTCTGGTCTGCAGTGGTCCAGTGAGAAGTGTGCCCTTCAGCAGGGTGGTGCTGAGCTGATTTCTGGAGATCCAGCCCAAATCCTGTGACCACTGGGGCTTTGCTTGGTTTGGCACTTGGCCCAGTCAGGCTTGAATTGAGGAAGTTCTGTGCTGAGCTCATGGATCATCTCTGGTGCTGGTTGGGATAGAGGGCAAGGGTGTGCAAAGGTACCATTGCCTGGGCAGTGAGGAGGGACATCCGTGCCCTGAGCCATGGTACCCACTCGACACCTCTCTTCCCTTCCAGTGCGATCGGTCGACTCGTCGCTCACCACTGCTATCTCCATCTATGGTGTGGGGGCTGTTGGGGCCACCAAGCCAGAGCGTGCCGGCCTCGTCAGGCTGAAAAGTGAGATTAAACAGGTGAGGGCAGGATGCCCCTGCCAGGTTTTGTGGGTGACAAGCAGCTACAGGACAGACAAGTTTGATGGGAGAGAGCAGGAGCTCGCTCCTGGACTTTGGAGAGCTCACAGCTGCTTCCAGGAGCTCCTTTTGGCTCCTGTCCTGCCTTGGGGGAGGAAATTGGGATAAATCTATTACTGTGGGCGGGGGTTGCTCTAGCAGTGAACTACGCGGGGAGCACAGGGGTGCTTGAGAAGGTGCAGAATGGGGAGGACCATGTGGTGTGGCTGGTGTCCTGGTGGGCCTCTTCCAGCAGCAGAAACTTCATTTCCTTCTTCTCTTGCAGCAACTGGATAAACGTAGGCAGTCTCTGAGTGGGAGTAAGGTGAAGCCACCCTGGTCCTCCTGCAGCCTCAGCTTTTATCCCTCACGCCACGCACCAAGGCAGCTTCCAAACATGCATGAGTTAATGAGCTTTCCCCAAAGCTGCTGCAGCAGTGAGCTGGCTTCCCCCCTCAGCAGGCTCAGGGTTGCTCTGTTCAGAACAAGGGAGAGAGGCTCCCCCAGTGCCCCACAACCTCTGGGGAGCTCCCCTTGGAGTAGGACCAGCAGGAAGGAAGGCTTCTCTAAGTTGTGGTGTGTTGGCATTGCAGCCAGCTGGGAGCTGTGCTCCATGGGTGCTATGTCCAGATAGATCCCGTTATACCCACAAAAACCCCCTGACTGGGATGGTGTGATGATTCCAGTGCCCTGACCAGCAGTGGGCCTGCTGAGCAGTTCACTGGTGATCGCTGGATCCTACCTGTAGCCTCCCCAGCTATTTCTTCTCTGGGGGAAGAGGCTCCTGCCCAGCTACAAATAACAAAGACCTCCTCTGGTGCCTGGTATGTGTCCAGGAGTCCTAAGCTCTAGGAGGAGTCCTAAGCTCTAGGAGGGATCCTGTCCTCAAACAGTCAGGGCCTGTGGGGACCAGGCTTATGGCCAGCCTGCTGCAGTGTGAAACTTGGCATCACGGAGGGACCACCTATGTGGTGAAGAGGGTCATTCTTGGGCAGCAGCCTTGCTGCTGGACCTCCAGTTTGCTTGAGACTAAATTCTAGCCTGTGCTAGCAGCCAACAGAGCAGTAACAGCCCTATTCCTGCGTGCTGGCCAGCCCAAGCCTGCAGCGCTGGGACGTGGGGACCTGCAGCCCCTCTGTACCCTGGCAGAGTCCTTTCCCTCTGATCCCAATGTGAGACATCCCACAGCTTGAAGCTTTTGAAGCTACCTCTCAATCTCCAGCTAACCACAGTCCCTGGGATAACTGCCCCATGACCTGAGCTTGGCCCATGCTGCTGCTGCTGCTCTGCTTGCCCTGATGGCTGCCCCGTGATGGTTGTGGCACAGGCTGATTTTTGTCTCTTTCTTTCTCCTTCAGCCCCTCAGTTTGCAGTCTGAGGATGCTGACCTGAAGTCCTCTCTGGTAACCTGCGTTTGTTGGCTTCACGCATGGGGTCTGGCCTGTTTGTGGCTGTAGAAAGGAGCTGTGCTCCAGGGGTGCTGCAGGGTGGGCTTTGCTGTGGGAAAGGGTTGGCAGCTCTGCCCTGGGAACAAGGCTGGGTGAGCGCAAAGTCCTGGGCAGCAGTGGGTGGCGTTCTTGTGAGGTGTTTAACTTTGCAGCAGTCTCTGTGGTGCTTGTTTTGTCTGCCCAGTCCACTGGGCACTCAGAGCTGCTGGGCAAGGGCTCCTTTTCAAGCATGCTGGAAGACCGGGGCAGCAAGGACAGCCGTCAGGGTCAGTGGCAGCGGAGACGGCGGTTGGATGGGGCCCTCAACCGTGTCCCTGTGGGCTTCTACCAGAAGGTCTGGAAGGTCCTGCAGAAGGTGAGCTCGACATGCAGCTGGCTCATCTCCATGCATGTGAGCCTGTGGTCCCAGGCAACAGCATTGCCAGGGGGACCTGGGCACCTGGGGATGGTCCCCAGTGTTGTGTAGATACGTGCTTCATGGACAAGGCCTGCAGTTGGCTCTGGGAAGCTGAGGAGGAGCTGGAGATGCCTTGTAGGCACGCAGGATCTACCTCATACTGTGCTGACCCTTGCAGAGGAGATCTAGGTGTGCTCAGATGCTTTATGCATTACCCAGGCAGGTGCAGGGCAGGAGCCACAGCTGAAGCAGCTCCAGGCACAGCTCGTCCTCAGCATAGGCAGCCAGGGAGCAAAGCCCCAAGCTGTATGTGGGAGGGCTCTGGCTGATGCTGAACTGATGGGAAACGAGTGATACTGTGCAAGGAGTCGGGCAGTGGAGCTGGGGTGGGAGCAGCACACACCAGTGCTGGAGTGGGAGGAAGCTGGTGGGCTGGAGCTATGTATCTCAGCACAGTACTTCTCCAGGCCATAACCATAGTCTCTCCTTGTTGTTCTGCAGTGCCACGGCCTCTCTGTGGAGGGCTTTGTTCTCCCCTCCTCAACAACCAGGGAGGTAAGAGTTGTATGTGGAGGGGAAACAAGGCAGGTGGGTTGGTATTGGGTGCTGGGTTGACATGGGTGAGAACCCAGCATAGAATCATAGAATCACAGAGTCATAGAATGGTTTGGCTTGGAAGGGACCTTAAAGCCCACCCAGTTCCAACCCCCTGCCATGGGCAGGGACACCTCCCACTAGATCAGGGTGCTGAAGGCCCCATCCAACCTGGCCTTGAACACCTCCAGGGAGGGGGCAGCCTTGGCTTCCCTGGGCAACCTGTGCCACCTTCATTGTGAAGAATTTCTTCCTAATCTGTGTGCCCAGGACTTGTGCTGGCAATTTGGTGCTCGAGGTGCATTTCTTTCTCCCTCCTTACAGATGACCCCAGGGGAAATTAAGTTTGCTGTGCATGTGGAGTCAGTCCTCAACCGTATACCCCAGCCAGAGTACAGGCAGCTACTGGTGGAGGCTATCTTAGTGCTCACCATGCTGGTGGACGTGGAGGTGCACAACATCGGCAGCGTCATAGCTGTGGAAAAGATCTTGCAGATGGCCAATGACCTTTTCTATGAGGAGCAGGTAGGGGCCAGGCCTCATGTAGGGAGCATGGCCCGCACCCAGGGCTGCTGACTGTGTTCCCCACAGCTATGCAGTGTTCACCCACAGGGAGGGTCCTGCCTGTTGTCCCAATTGTGTTCACAGAGCACAGCAAAGACATATTGCCCTCCTCCTACTGCTCACCACACTGTGAGCACAAGGGAGAATGCATGGGGCGGAGGCTGGTGAGAGGGCTGCCCTTATTCCTAATGCTGCCTTTCTCCTTCCCTGTCCAAAATCCAGAAGGCCCTGGGTGCTGATGACCGCATGCTGGAGAGGGATCCCTCGACAGGAATCTGCAGCCTGCTGTACGACAGCGCGCCGAGCGGTCGGTTCGGCACCATGACCTACCTGTCCAAGTCGGTGGCCCTGTACGTGTACGACTTCCTGCCCACCGAGGGCTGCTCCATGCAGTAGCTCACAGCTCCTCTCCCCGGATAGCAGATGCTGTGGGAGGCTTGTTCCATACAGCTTTTAAAGATGGGCATTAGGTTAGTTTGCAGGCAGCCTGTGTGGCCATCTCTCCTCCCAGTCCTGGCCTCCCGGTGGGTGAGCAGCTCTCACGAGGAGCTCTGCAGGAGGCACATGTGCTAAGCTGTCCCGTGCCTGCGTGCAGCGTGTGGAACAGGGGCTGAGCTTTGGGGCCTGCTGTGTTAGAAATGTCTGCCTGCATGGCTCCTGCTGGGCCATCATCCCCAGAAGGGCCTGTGTTTGAGGGAGGTAGAAAGGGCCCCCTTCCCAGGTGTCTGTTGGTGCTCCCCGGCCAGCTCACGTTCTCCCTGCCCCAGCAGACTGTTTCTATTCCAAATCTGCTGGGTTTGTACTAGTGTAGGCTGGAGCTCTTGCTTTTCCTGCTGCTGATGGAAAAGCTTTGTTAGAGGAGTAGCAGATGCTGCCTGATCCTCTCCCAGCACACCCCAAATCAAACCAGTCCAATTCAGCCACAGTGGTGCTGCTTAGAAGCAGGCAGCCTGTTGTGCCCCCTCTGGGGTCCTGTGTGTGGAGGTGGGGAAGCTATGGGAGCCAGGATCATCCCTAGGTGGTAACAGATCCCTGTTTACCAGCAGGCTGCAGGGGCAGGGCTTCTGGCTGGCTGGAGGATGTCGGTGACAGCCCCTCCATGCCATCTGCTCTGTCCCCAGCAGTGTTGCTAAGGGCTAAGTCACAGGTTCCTGAGTTCTTGCATGCCCTGGGAAGCAGCTCTCAGGTGGCTGCTTGGCTCGGCGTTACCTGTGCCGTCACCCATGTTCCCAGGGATGTTCCCAGGGATGGGGTGTCGACCACCTCTCTGGGCAACCTGGGCCAGTCTTCCACCACCCTGAGCATAAAAGAGTTCTTCCTCCTATCTAGTCTGAATCTCCCCTCTTTCAGCTGAAAACTGTTGTCCCTCATCCTCTCCCTGCACTCCCTGATCAAGAGCCCCTCCCCAGCTTTCCTGGAGCCCCTTTCAGTACTGGGAGGCTGCTCTAAGGTCTCCCCACAGCCTTCTCTTCTCCTGGCTGAACAATCCCAGCTCTGTCAGCCTTTCTTCCTAGTAGAAGGATTCCATCCCTCTGATCGTTTTTGTGGCCTCTGGACCAACTCCAACAGACCTGTGTCCTTCCTGTGCTCAAGGTCCCAGAACTGAACACAGGGCTTCAGGTGGGGTCTCACCAGAGCAGAGCCGAGGGGCAGAATCCTCACCCCTCGCCCAGTTGGTCACACTGCAGGTGATGCACCCAGGGAATGACCTTCTGGGCTGCAAGCACACACTGCTGGGTCATGTCCAACTTTTAATATGCCAGCACCCCAAGTCCTTCTCAGCAGGGCTGCTCTCAATCCCTTCATTCCTCATCCTGTATTGGTACTGGGTTTTGCCCCAACCACCGAGGTCCAGGACCTTGCATTTAGCCTTGTTGAACCTCATGAGATTCACATAGGCCCACTCCTCCACCCTGTGTGGGTTCCCATCCCTCAAGCATGTCACCAGCACCACTCAGCTTGGTGACATCTGCAGGCTTGCTGAGGGTACACTCAATCTCACTGTCTTTGTCATTGCTGAAGATATTAAACAGTACTGGTCCCAGTATAGACCCCTGAGAGACTCCACTTGTCACTGATCTCCATTGGGACACTGAACCATTGACCATTACCATCTGGATGCGACCATCCAGCCAATTCCTCATCCACTGAACAGACTCCCCATCTCTCCAATTTAGAGAGAAAGGATGTTGCGGGGCACCCTGTCAAAAGCTTTACAGAAGTCCAGCCAGACGACATCCATTGCTTGGCCTCTTGGTTGGTCAGGCAGGACTTGCCCTTGGTGAAGCCATGCTTGTCTTGATTCACCTCCCTGTCCTCCACGTGCCTTATCGGAATTTCTAGGAGGATCTGTTCCATCATATTCCCTGTCGCAGAGGTGAGGCTGATAGCGTGGTAGTTCCCAGGGCTCTTCTTTCTACCCTACTTAAAGATGAGTGTGATGTTTCTCTTTTTCCAGTCTCCAGTGGCTTCCCCTGACTGCCATGACTTTTCAAATGTCATGGAGAGTGGCTTGGCAACTGCATCCTTAGGACTCTGGGATGCATCTTGTCAGGTCCCATAGACTTATGTATGTTCAGACTCCTCAGATGGTCTTAGACAGGATCCTTTCCCAGAGTGGGAGGGACTTTGCTCCCCCTCCTCCCTGTCTTGCACTCCATCCCCTCCAGAGGTGTGGGAAGAGAGGCTGACAGAAGACTGATGCAAAAAAAAAATTGTTGAGTGCCTCAGCCCCTCATTGCTCATGGTTACCAGCTTGCTGGTCATGTTCATCAGGAGGGTGCGCTTTCTTTATCCTTTCTTTCCTGGCTGACCTTTCCTTGGTAGAAGCCCTTCTTGTTATTCTTTGCATCTCTTGTCAAATTCTGCTCCAGCTTTGCCTTTTCTCTTTGCCTGACCCATGTCATGACTGGGAACTCCACCAACGTGTGCTCACTGCAGCCCAGGGTGCCTCCAGTCCTGATGTCACCGATCAGCTCATTTGTGTTGGTGACCATCAGGTCTGGTATCCCATCTCTTCTGGGAGGGCTGTCTGTTACCTGGATTAAGAAGTTATCTCTGATGCACTCCAGGAGTCTCCTGGAGTGTCTGCAGCTTGCCGTGCTAGTTTTCCAGTAGATGGCAGGGTGGCTGAAGTCCCCCAGCAGGATGAGAGCCTGTGAGCTCAATGCCTCCTGGTGTAAGAACCCTTCATAAATAGGTTCCCTTTGATTGGGCAGCCTGTAGCAAACACCAGCCACAAGGTTCCCGTTGGTGCCTTGGTCTCTCTTCTTACACATAAGCTTTCAGTCTGCTCCTGGCTGTTCCTCAGAGACAGCTCTTCACACTCCATCCATTTCTTGGTGTAGAGGGCAACCCTTCCACCACTCTGTCCTCAACTGTGCCTTCCAAACAGCCCGTAGCCATCAATAGCCATGCTCTAGTCATGGGATTTGCCCTACCAAGTTTCAGTAATGGCAACCAGGTCATAGCTGCCTCTGGGAGAAAGCGTTGGGCTCCTCCTTGGGGCTCTGTTGAGAGTGGGGCCTGGTGCTGTGCCCCTTGGGTGGGTGCACGCGGGCCACAAAGCATTTTTAGTGACAGTTACTGTGTTTTTAAAGAAAAAAACACCACCCCAAGCTGCCGTGGGGAGAGGGTCCCAATAAAATGTTTCTAATGGGAGTGTGTGGCTTTTTCTCCTCATCCAGCTGGGATGGGCAGGCAGGGAGCATCACTGCTACCGTGGTTCCTGGTGTGCCTGGGTGGGAATCACAGAATGTGCTGAGTTGGAGGGGACCCACAAGGACAGGTTGACCTGCACAGGACAACCCCAACATTCACACCGTGGGGCTGAGGGCATTGGCCAAATGCTGCTGGAATATTGTCAGGCTGTGGCTGCTTCCCTGGGGAGCTGTTCCAGTGCTCCACCACCCTCTGGGGGAAGAACCTTCTCCTGATGTCCAGCCTAACCCTCCCCTGGTCCATCTTCTTGCCATTCCCTTGGCTCCTGTCATTGGTCACCATTGGCTCAGCGCCTGCTCCTCCTCCTCCCCTGGTGAGGAAGATGCAAAGCACGATGAGGTCTCCCCTCAGTCTCCTCCAGGCTGAACAGATCAGCTGTCTTCAGCCTCTCCTCACAGGGCTTCCCCTCTCAACCCTTCAGCTTTGTCGCTCCCCCTGTGCTCGGGTGGGACTGCAGTTACCATGGGACCCCCGCGCGGGACTACAACTCCCGGCACGCCCCGCGGCTCCCGCCCCGCGCGTGGCGGCCCCTGGCGACCTCTGGGCGGAACTACAACTCCCGGCACGCCCCGCGCCCCGGCCCCATGGCGGCGGTGCCGGTCTATGTGTACAGCCCGGAGTACGTGGCCCTGTGCGACTCCCTCTGCAAAGTGCCCAAGCGGGTCAGCGCCGCGGGGGAAGGGACTCGGGGGGGCTCCGGAACTGTGGGGCGTTCACAGGCCCCGTGGGGGCCGGGGACCCTGGAGGTCTGGGGGGTTAAGGGGACCTCGGAGGGACTGGGGGCGGTTAACGGGCCCTGTGGGGCCCTGGGGTGAGAGGGGAGCCCGAGGGCTCGGGGTGGGGCTGGGAGGGTTAATGAGCCTTGTGGGTCTCCAGGGTGGGAGGGGACCCTCGGGGGGGGGCTGGGAGTGCGGGGGTTAACGGGCCCGGTTGGCGTCTCGGGGTGGGAGGGGATCCTGGGGGCTCTGGAGGTTCTCGGGAGTTGAGGGGGGGATCCCAGGCCTGGAGGAGCTCCGGAGGGGGGCGTTTCAGGGCCTGTTAATAGGCCCGAGGGGGCCCCGGGGACTCTGGGTAGTTAATGGCGGGGGTGGGGGGGGGGGGGGGGTGTCATGGGCCCTGTGGGGCCCGGGATGGGAAAGGCCTCGGAGGGCTGGGGTTTCACAGGCCCTGTGGAGACACAGCAGGGAGGCCCAGGGTGAAAGGGGACATCAGGGGTTTGGCCAGCTCTTGAGGCAGCAGGAGGGCACCCCTGGCCCCAGGCAGGAGGAGAGGGGTCAGAGCTTGTCCCTCCTCCCATAGGGGAGACTGGGACTCAGCCATGGCGCTTCCCAGGCTTCTCCCTTAGAAGCTGTGCACTGCAGGAACCTCACAGCCCCTGTCCAGGACCTGGCATGGGCTGGTGACGGTCACCACTTGGCTGCAGGTCGTGTACCCTGTCGCTGTGCTGCTCCTTCAGAGCCACTCTCACAGTTTGGTTCTTCTTTTCTTTAGGCCAGTATGGTGCATTCATTGATTGAGGCATATTCCTTACTCAACCATATGAAGTAAGTGTTCCCATTTTCTGTGCAGAGAATGTTTCCTCCTCTGCTAGGATGTGGAAGGTATGGAGTGAGAGCTGGCCTTAAGCTGTCTCTGCTGGCGGGGTGGTTATAGGAGCCCATGCAGAGAGTCTCAAAGTGCCCAAACCCAGGAAAGATGTTGTATGAGTTGTTGAGAACAGAGATGGTCTCTGCATTCAGTGCAGGTGGAGTTAAGAGCACGTTAGAAGTGCTGCTCAGCTCCTGACCCAGCGCTGGGCTGGGTGTGGACATTTTCACTCTGTTATTTCCTCTGTGTGTAACCAGAATATTGGATCTGTTGGGATTGCTGGGCCTGGGAGAACATACAGAAAACAGAAAAAACACTTGAAGCAAAGAGGAAATATCAATGCTGATGACACATGAGGAGGTGTTACTTGTTGGGGTGGGCACAGCAGGCAGTGCCGAGCTGGGGGACAGATCCACTCCAGCTCAGCTGAGGGGCTTTTGCTGAAAGCATCACACCAGTGTGGGGGGGGGGGGGGGAGTTTGTTTGCTTTTTCACCAGTAACTGCCAAAAGAGGCTCCTGGTCTGAGCAGGATTCAGCTGGGTGTTCCAGCCAAACCCTGGAGCATCTTGTCCTGATGTGCTCCCTTCCTCCTCCCTGCCTAGCATAGTCAAGCCAAAAGTGGCCTCCATGGAGGAGATGGCGACTTTCCACACAGATGCCTACCTGCAGCACCTGCAGAAGGTCAGTGAGGAGGGGGATGATGACCATCCGGAGTCCGTGGAGTATGGACTGGGTAAGGATGCTTTATCTTCAGTGAGAGATTTACTGTTTATCAGGTCCAGGATGTTTTTTGCTGGAGCTGAGATTAGTCAGAGGGTGAGCTCATGTGGGCTGCTGGGTTGTTTGCAGACAGAAACGCTCTTTGATGGGCTGTTGAACCCCATCAGCCAACAGTCACCTGCCAGGCTGGCGTTTCATTGTTCCTGAGAGAGAGTACTGTCAGCCTCATGCTGTGGCTCTGTGCAGCTCAGCCTGCCCCTCGCAAACTGAGTGCTGTGGGTGTCCTCCCCGGGCTGCAGGGGGACCTATGCTCCATCATGGGGGTCCTCCATGGCCTGCAAGGGGATCTCTGCTCCGTGATGGACCTCCCCGAGCTGCAGGGCACAGCCTGCCTCACCATGGTCTTCCCCATGAGCTGCAGGGGAATCTCTGCTCCAGCACCTGGAGCACCTCTTCCCCCTCCTTCTCCACTGACCTTGGTGTCTGCAGAGCTCTTCATCCCACGTATTCTCACTCCTTCCTCCCAGCTGCTGCTCAGTGTTTTTTACCCTTTCTTCAATGTTCCAGAGGCACCACTTGCATTGCTGATGGGCTCACCCTGGCCAGCAGTGGATCTGTGGTGGCATCATCTGTCTGACGCGGGTGCAGCTACTGGTTTCTCCTCACAGAAGCCACCCCTGCAGCTCCCACTGCTATGAAAAACTTGCCATGCAAACCCAATACCTTTTTTTTTTCTACTTACACTCCTTAAATCTGCTGTGTGAGCCCAGATCTGATCCCTTTGGTGAGGCTTTTATGCAGTGGCTTGTTCATTGCACCTGGAACAGAAAGTTAGTGCAACGGTTCAATAGAGAGAGATCAAAACAAAGAGAAGGTGCTTCCCCCAGAGGAAAAAGCCTGTTGTGTCTGGAACACAGACTCTTATCCACAGGTTACGACTGTCCAGCTACTGAAGGGATCTTTGAGTATGCTGCAGCTGTGGGAGGAGCCACCATCACCGCAGCCCAGTGCCTGCTGGATGGCAAGTGCAAGGTAGCAATTAACTGGCCCGGAGGGTGGCATCATGCAAAGAAGTAAGGAAACAATCTCTTCCCTTGTGTTTTCTTACCTGGTGTCTGAACCCTGCCTTCTAGCTCCCAGCTTCCCTGCTATCCTTCAGGGTGTGGCAATCTGACTGGAAGAGAGAGCAAGGTGTTGAGGGGGGTGAGGGAAGGCAAGGGGTAGATAGGAAAGAGGCCTGAGAGTCCTGGTGCTATCCTGGGCTGTAGCAGGGATCTAGGGCAGGTATATCCAGAGGTGTCCTGCCATCCACTGATACGTGGTTATCTCTGGGAGTTCAAATGAGAATTGATTTTGCAAAGCCCACAAAGAGGGGCTATGGAGAAGAGGAAATAATTGGCATCACTCCCAAGTTGGAAGAGAATGGGAATGTGACAACATGTTTTGTTCTGTGTGGCTTTCTTGGTCTGTTAATTAGAGGTTAGAAACAGTGCAGGACTGACCTCTGGTTTTGCCCATGCTCTGTGAGCGGCTGTTTGCTCTGAGCAGTCAATGATGATTTTTCCAGAACAGGAGAGGAGGTAAAAATTTTGTCTCTGAAGTCTGTGATTCTGTAGTGGTAAAATAATTTGTTTTCATGGCTTTCCCATTTTCTATAGATGTAAGTTTTATTTTAACTTGTGTCACCCACCTCCCAAAACATGAGGCCTGTCTGCAAATGCGGACAAAACAGTACCTTTCCTTGTCCCTAGCTAACTGACCTTTGCAGTGCCATTTGGTTTCCCTGGGGAGCCCCAGAACCATAGAATCACAGAATGGATTAAGTTGGAAGGGGGACCTTAAAGCCCATCCAATTCCACCCCCCTACCTGGCCACGAACACCTCCCACTGCATCAGGTTGCTCAGAGCGAGTCTGAAGGAGGGATTAAGAAGCTTTCTTGTTCATTTGATGCCAGTGTTATGTAGGATGCCCCTGGTGTATCTCAAGGATAAATCTGTCCTCTGTTTAGCTGCTGATGCTCTCTTGTAGCTGAACCCAGAAGCTGTACTGAGAAGGACTGCATGTGGGGCATCCTATTTGAGTTTTTCCAGGGAGGAAGGAAGAGCGAGGTTTGGGGAGAGGCTTAACCTTCGTACCCTGAGACTTTGGAACAGAGCAGCAGAGCATTGTGACTGCCTTGGACCTGCCTTTCACTACCAGGACTTTTCTGGGAGCTGTGACCCAGACTTCAGGGCTGGAGGGTCTCCTGCCCTCTGCCTGTCCAGCACTCACAGGAAAATGGTCAGGCGAGGCTGTCTGGGGGCCTCTCCTCTTGCTGCGGAGGGAGAGGAGGTACAGTGCAAAGGGGCTTTGAGTCGGGTGGCTCTGAACTTATTTATAATATCTCAGGTGCAGAAAGCTAATATTTGTGCAGCAGTGGAATGGTCAGAGGAATCCTGCCAAGCCCCCCATGGGTCAGGGCCTCTCTGCAGCATGGCCAGCTGCTGCTTTGCCAGCTGCCAGCAAGCCCAGGGTTGAGAAGCCATTGGCACAAGCAGTCCTGTTTGTGCTTCCCAGCCATGCTTTGAGCTGCTCCTGACCCATCCCTTGGTCACTGCCGGGCCTGGGCTGGCTCTTCCTCCTCCTCTGTGTCCCTGCAAGGTGGAGACTTGCAAAGTAAAACTGACAAGGCTGACATGGGTGGTGATTGCGCTGGCAATGTTCAACCTCATGGACATTGTTTTCACAGAGATGAAGCTTCTGGCTTCTGTTACCTGAACGATGCTGTCTTGGGGATCCTGCGGCTGCGCCAGAAATTTGACCGTGTCCTCTACATTGATTTGGATTTGCATCATGGGGATGGTAAGGCTCAGTGCAGGCTGTGAGCAGCACAACTGCCCAGACTCAGGTGGAAGAGTGGGAGAAGTAAAGGCCTGTTGGGAAGCAGGTCTTTGCCTGCTCTAACAGCTGTGGCTTGGCCGCCTTTCGGTGCCGTTAAGTTCCTTCAATGCATTTCTACCTTGTCCTCCTTTATGGATTTGCCCCATGCTGCTCATCAAACCTCTCCTGAGGGTCTGGGCAGCAGTCTTGTACCTAAAGCAGCAAGCAGCATGTTTCCATGCCAGTAATCCCCTCTGCCAGTGGCTCTCCAGGAGGGGCTTTCCCCAGCCCTGTGTCTCCCATCGTGGCAGAACAGCTGCTGACAGTGCTTGTTGGTTTTATGCCACTGGTGCAAGAGGGAGGCAGTAGTAAACGGTGCTTTTAAAGAAGGCTTGACACATAAAACTAAAACCAGGGCTGGCCTTGCTGAAACCAGTCTCTCTGTCAGGGCAATTATTTCAATGCTATTTAATGTTTCCTGCTCTCCTAAATTTTATGGTGTGTTTCATTTTGCTCCATTTTCCCCCCACATTTGGTTTCTGTTAAGTATTCCTTTTCCCTCCTTATCCCCACTGATTTATGTATTTGTAGAAAAGAGAAGGCATGTTGAACTGCAGCAGCACTGAGAAAAAGTGAGAGAAGCCTGGTACCTTTGGTTCTAATAAAAGCCAATCTCTGGCCAAGGCATCTGTGCTGAGCTCCCTCCTCCAGCCTTGCAGGCCAAGTGCTGCTGATGTGGGCACAAAGGTAGTGAGATCCATTCAGTGCTGATCAGCATGAGACCTGCCAAATTCATTTCAGTTGTGGCCTTTGCTGCAGATGAATTCCGGTCTCCATTGATTAAGGAAGGGGTTAGTGAGCTGCATGTGGTTTTATGCTTTGCTCATTCTGTTCTTACTCTGCTTGCTGCCCTGTGTTTGTCAAATGGCTTGTTTGCATATTTAGGCTTTCATGCATCATTGACATGAATGACAAAACCTTTTTTCTCTTCTGTTTTCTGATAGGAGTTGAAGATGCCTTTAGTTTCACCTCAAAAGTCATGACAGTTTCTCTGCACAAGTTTTCACCCGGATTTTTCCCAGGCAAGTTGAACTTGTGAGGTTTGTGCTAATTTGGTTCACACATTCTGCCCCTCTACTCTGTTCTTGTGAGACCTCACCTGAAGCCCTGTGTCCAGTTCTGAAGTCCTCAGCACAGGAAGGACCTGGATCTGTTGGAGCGAGTCCAGAGGAGGCCACAGAGATGATCCAAGGGCTGGAGCACCTCCTGTATGAGGACAGAGTTGGGGTTGCTCAGCCTGGAGAAGAGTAGGCTCTGGAGGAGACCTTAAAGCAGCCTCCCAGTACTGAAAGGGGCTCCAGGAAAGCTGGGGAGGGGTTTTGAT
The DNA here is from genome assembly GCA_033558185.1 of Dromococcyx pavoninus. Classification (NCBI taxonomy): domain Eukaryota; kingdom Metazoa; phylum Chordata; class Aves; order Cuculiformes; family Neomorphidae; genus Dromococcyx; species Dromococcyx pavoninus. Next base: position 89,809 of record JAUMJL010001844.1, read on the forward strand.
CAGGGAGTGCAGGGATGGGATGAGGGGGAATGGTTTTCAGCTGGAAAGGTGAAACTGAAATGAGATCCTAGGAAGAAATATTTTCCTATGAGGGTGGGGAGGCCCTGGCCCAGGTTTCCCAGAGCAGTAGTGGCTGCCCCATCCCTGGAGGTGTTCAAGGCCAGGTTGGATGGGGCTTTGAGCCCCCTGATCCAGTGGGAGGTGTCCCTGCCCATGGCAGGGGCAGTAGAACTGTATGGCCTTTAAAGTCCCTTCCAACCCAAACCATTCTATGATTCTGTGATCACTGATGAAGCCCCAGCACAGGCAAGTCCCATCCCTTCTGACCAGCCAACGTGACTTGCTGCCTCTCCTGTTGACCCAGGAGAATGGAAGAGAAGGGAGCTACATGGTTGACATTTCCCCTTTCTGGTTGTGACAGAGCTCTGGGTAGAGCCACCACTGGGTGGCCGTCTACAGGCCCTGAAAGCTGCATGGCGGAATTGGGCAGAGAGTGAGGACCAGGTCTATCCAACCCCTCCTTTATCTGTGGTGGCCAATGGACCTTTCCGTAGGCATGCCAGTGGTCTTGGCTCTCTGCTCTCTTCTGAGCCATCCCACGTGTTTCTCTTGTTGCTGATCCCCTCTCCCTAGGAATCACTCATGGAGTGGTTCTGTTTTTCAGGCACCGGTGATGTGACAGATGTTGGCCTGGGGAAAGGTCGCTATTACAGCGTGAATGTACCTATCCAGGATGGCATTCAGGATGAGAAATACTACCAGATCTGTGAAACGTAAGCTGCTTTGCTCTGACACAGTGTACTTGGGTGGGATTTTGGAGAAGAAAGACTGCTCAGATTTTATTTACAGTCCTGCCTTAAGGTTTGCCTCTGCCCTGTTACAGTTTTTGATTACAACAGAAAAGGATCTTAAGAGGTCTCAGAAGTCTTGTCTGAATCCTTAGGCAAAATGAATATACAGAGGCATTTGTGGGTGACTGGAGGGTCTCTTTGCCATGGGTCAACCTTGTGTGTTTAAGGGGAGACTGAGAAGAGACAAATACTTCTTAGCTGTGGATGTAGGGCTGCATGCTTTTTCTTCAGACAAATCCCTGACCCCCTGTGGGAGATTCACATGGGGCTGAGCTGGAAGTGTTTTCCGAGCACCTTTGTCTATGCTGGAAGAAGGAAAGGCTGAAGGAGAGGCTGGGAGAGCAGAGATTGTTCAGCCTGAGGAAGAGAAGGCTTTGGGGAGACCTTAGAGCAGCCTCCCAGTACTGAAAGGGGCTCCAGGAAAGCTGGGGAGGGGCTCTTGATCAGGGAGTGCAGGGACAGGACAAGGGGGAATGGGTTTCAGCTGAAAGAGGGGAGATTGAGATGAGATCTTAGGAAGAAATGTTTTTCTGTGAGGGTGGGGAGGCCCTGGCCCAGGTTTCCCAGAGCAGTGGTGGCTGCCCCATCCCTGGAGGTGTTCAAGCCCAGGCTGGACGGGGCTTTGAGCCCCTGACCCAGTGGAAGATGTCCTTGCCCAATAGCAGGGTGTTGGAACTGGATGGGCTTTAAGGTCCTTTCCAACCCAAACCGTTCTATGACTAAATTAAATTAGTTCTGAAAAGATGTCAGTAAATTTACCTGGAGTTTAAATAAAAACCTTTTGAAGACTGAAAAAAAATGCAGTGTGTTGGAAACATGGCAAGTACAGAAAAGTAACCTTAAAAGTAATCCCGACATTGATGTCTTTGCTCCAAAGAGAGAAAAATCGGAGTTATTTTAAATGGCTGTAGTAGTTTCCTTGATAAACTCGCAGTTAATTATAGCTGAAAGAGATAATCAATCCACTGTTAGTTCTCTAGTGTTGTCCAGAATTTGAAAACCAAACAAACCCTCTCCAAAACGTGGATGCTGTTTGGCCTGTTGTTACACGTGGCGCAGGAGAGCTGACGGTTTAGGATTGTTGTTGTGCCAGACCCGGTTCTTCACCAAGAGAGAGCGTTGATACGAGGTGGGTGGGAGCAGAGAATGAGTTGGGGGCAGAAACTGTGAGAGGACTGGTGGATCTGAGGGACCAAGGCCATGCCACAACATCCTTCTGAGCCACGTTTTTTCCGCGTGGTTCTCTCCCCAGCGTGCTGAAGGAGGTGTACGCCACCTTCAACCCAGACGCGGTTGTGCTGCAGCTGGGGGCAGACACCATCGCTGGAGACCCCATGTGCTCCTTCAACATGACACCCGAGGGCGTGGGCAAGTGCCTGAAGTATGTCCTGCAGTGGCAGCTGGCAACTCTCATCCTGGGAGGAGGTGAGTGCACGCCCATCCTGCTGTTCACAAGGAAATGGGTTTGTCCTCCTGAGACCCGTCCTTGAGTGCGTGCCCCTGGGCTCCGTGCTGACTTGAGTTTAGCAGAGTGACTGCTGGACAGGGTTGGGAGGACACTCTGGTCGCACAGACCTGAAAACCTTGATAGAGGACATGCAAGTCTCATTCCTGACCCTAAGACCTTGAGTTAAAAGCTTCTTGGCTCCTCTGGAGAATCATAGGACAGAATCATAGAATGGTTTGAGTTGGGAGGAACTGTAAAGCCCACCCAATTCCAACCCCCCTGCCATGGGCAGGGACACCTCCCACTGGATCAGGGGCCTCAAAGCACCATCCAGTCTGGCCTTGAACACCTCCAGGGATGGGGCAGCCACAGCTTCTCTGGGCAACCTGGGCCAGGGCCTCCCCACCCTCATAGGAAAATATATCTTCTGAAGATCTCATCTCAATCTCCCCTCTTTCAGCTGAAAACTGTTTCCCCTCATCCTATCCCTGAACTCCCTGATCAAGAGCCCCTCCCCAGCTTTCCTGAAATCCCTTTCAGTACTGGAAGGCTGCTCTAAGGTCTCCCTGGTGCCTTCACTTCTTCAAGCTGAACGACCCCAACTCTCTCAGCCTGTCATTCTATGGGAGATGCTCCAAAAGAGCAGAGGCTGATGAACTAGCCCTGGCTTTGCAGTGGCACCTCTGTTCCCATCTCTGTTGATCAGCCAGCCCTTCAGTGCTTCTTTTTAAAGCAAATGCTGTGTTCCCAAATGTGCCTTGTGCATCTGGCAATAAATTATTTTGTTTGGATTCAAGCTGAGGCTTGGGAAAAGGACTGGCTGCCCGCACAGTACAGCGGGGATCTGATACTTCAGGAAAGTTAAGGTTCCCTTGGCTCTGCCATACTGCATGACCAGCTGTGTGTCCGGTGTAAAGCAGTTGCAAGTTGTACTAATGAGCTTTTTATTTGTCCTCTCAAACATTACAGCTTTGAAGGGCTCACCAGCAAATGGCTGGGCATGTGTATTGTGCTTTATGGGTTGAAGGCTTGGCATTAAAAAGCAGGAATCCCCCATCTCTACTGCTGCCCTTGCACTTCTTTCCCTTTTTCCTTTGAACACTTTTCCTTGTTGCCGGGAGAGAGCCCAGCGTGTGGGGCAAGGTTGAGATGGTTGCTGGAGAAGCCTGGCCTGTGCCACACTGGGTGTAACTGGGGTTCAGCTTGGGAGGTCTGCCCTCGCATACAGTGTCATTTGGACCTGGCCTTGCGTGGCCAGCTGGTGAAAAATGCAGGGTTTAGGCACAGCTTGAGTAGATGAAATAAGCTGAATTAATGTAAAGTGTGCGTATTGTTTCCATGATTTGTTCCTCCTACTGAAATCTCTCTTTCTCTCTTCCCTTTCCCCACTTTTTTCCCAATTTTCACAATTCTTGCTGGAGACAGGAGGCTACAACCTTGCCAACACAGCTCGCTGCTGGACATACTTGACTGGGGTCATCCTTGGGAGAACGCTGTCTTCCGAGATCCCCGATCACGAGGTAAAGCTTTGACAAATCCTCCCCTTGAGTTGTTTTACCTAATCCAAACGTCATCCTGGCTGCTCAATACTGTTTTGTTGAGATGATCCTGTCACAACAATGTACTGTCCTAGCAGCATAATGGGTCCTTGTACCCAAATCCCAAGGCTGTGTGCATCTGTTTGCAGAGGATCTCAGGAGCTGATAAACTCCATTCTCAGATAATTACAGAGAGGATGAGGAAGAGGAGTTCCCTCTTTGCTCAAAGACCTCTTTAGGATGTGCACAAATTTTGCCAGGAAAGAACCAGGCCTTTCTCAAGGCTTTAAATTTTAGCCCTGCTTTCATCGACTTAGAGCAATTTCCAAGTGCAACGCTGAAGCTTTTCTGACCAGTGGTCTTCAGATGGGGCCAGGTGCTGTTCACGATCACGTAAGAGTTGTCTTGGTTCCAGTGCTGGGGCTTTTAAAGTCTTGATCAGGGCTGGACCCCTGGTTAAGAGACACCATGTAGATAGGTGGAATAACTGTAGGTTCATTCTTGGTGTCAAACCACAGACTGGTTTTACTGACCCTACAGAAATAAACGTGCGTGTGTAAAGCAGCTCAAGCCTACGGTGAGTACAGAGCGAGAGTTATGGTTTTGTCTTTGTCTAAGAATCTCACAGACCACTATGCATAAGGAAATAAAGCATTTATATGACTTGTTTTGGTGAAAAAAAAATAAAAAAATAAAAAAAAGGCTAAAACAGTCATGTTCTTAAAGGGGAAGGATATTTTCTACTGAACAATGCCAGATCTGACAAGTACTATGCCAGTAGCAAAAAAAAATAGACATCTTATAAAATTCTGAATTCTCTCCCTGATTTTAGTACAGAATGGTGGACAGTCAGCACTGGATGTTCAAAGAAATTCCCTCTTAGTCCCTCAGGACATCCTAAGGCTGTTCCAACACCTTTACACTGCTGCTCAGTGGAATGTTTTTTTGATCTCAAGACCACAGTTGTCTTGTATTCAAGCCCTTCTCTAGAAAATCATGAACATAAAAGAACGACCTCTGTGTGAAGTACTTAAAGTGGGGCTACAGGAAAGCTGGAGATGGACTTTTCTCTTCTCTAGGCTGAACAACCCCAACTCTCTCAGCCTGTATCAGAACACTAGGGCAGGAAAGACATGTTGTTAACCTTGAAACACACTGATTTTCCTCCTTCCAGGTGTTTCACAGTCATGTCAGTGCAGCACTCTGCAGTGGGGAGCCGAAAGGAAGGTTATCTGATAGGCAGCACTTGAATTTTGTTCATTAAAAACTCAAGTGTGTGTAAAATGAACATCATCAGCTTTCCCAAATAAAGCACCTTTTGGCTGCACCACCATGCTCTGCTTCCCAAGCCCTTCAACTGGTGGTGATTAGCACGAGCACTACAGAAGCACCTCTTTGATGTAGTGAAGCTATGTGTGCTCCTCAGATGGAGAAAATGTTTTTGCCTTTTTACAAGCAGGTACCCATGGGGAGCCCTCCTTCCAGTCCCAGCCAGCCAGGTACCTCCCTGCTGACTCTCTTCTCCTCTTCCCTGCAGTTCTTCACAGAGTATGGCCCTGATTATGTGCTGGAGATCACACCAAGCTGCAGACCAGACCGCAATGAGCCACAGAGAATACAAGAAATTCTTAACTGTATCAAAGGTGAGTTGTCCAAGCCAACACTCCTGCTTCAGGCTTACAGATCTCTTTAGAGGGGATGTCAGGAAAGCTTGAGTCTTTCTCACTGACTAGAAAGATGAACTTCATTGATAATAGTCATAGAATGGTTTGAGTTGGAAGGGAACTTAAAGCCCATCCAGTTCTACTGCCCCTGCCATGGGCAGGGACACCTCCCACTGGATCAGGTTGTCCAAAGCACCATCCAACTTGGCCTTGAACATCTCCAGGGACGGTGCATCCATGACTTCTCTAGGCAACCTGTGTCTTACCACCCTCCCAGGAAAACATTTCTTCCTAATGTCTAATCTAAACCTCCCCTCTTTTAGCTTTAAAACCATTCCCCCTTGCCTTATCCTTGAACTTCCTGATAAAGATGTGATGGCTGTGGATGTCCGAAGGTGTCCATTCCCAAGCACAGGCTAGTCCTAGGGAGGAGACATCCAGACCTGTCCAGGAGGGGAGGAGGAACAGCATTGCTCCAGAGCTGAATGGGAGGGATCTGTACTATTTGTACCTGTCAGCACATCCACCCTGGAGGATGAGGCAGCATGGAGTGGAGCATGTGCTTTCCCATGAATCCCAAACTAGTGACCTTCCTGCATGAGAAACTCGTAGATGAAGAAGTGTCAGTCTTTCTTTGGTCTGCAAGTCTGGCTTGAAGGAGGGCAACAGCCCCAGGGAGCGAGGGGCCAGTGGGGCCAGGGGTCTGTACCGAGGCTTGGATTCCTGTATCGCTGCCCGGTCTGTCAGGTGTGTGGTTGACACCCCTGCCCCTGGCCAGGCCACTCTGTCAGGCTGTAATATCAGTGAAAATACCTTTTTCTGCCTCCTTTTATTTGCAGGGAATCTAAAGCACGTTGTTTAGCAGAGAAGGAAGGCTCAGTTTTCCACAGAAGTGTTTCCCATGGGGAGGACAGCAGGTTTATGGAGCAGCTGGAAGGAAATGTGGAAGAAATTACTGTTGGTTGGTTGATTTTTTTTCTCTTTAAAGAAGAAAAGCTGCTGCCTCCACGAGCACCGTGGCTCTCCCCAGGCAGAAGTGTGGGCCCTCCAACCATAGCCTTCCAACGCCAGCAGAGCCTCCCTTGCTCATTCTCTTTCCTTTTTTAACACCACAGAGTTTATTCTCTCAACTGGTTTAAAATGTTTTTTAAGAGAGGGGCTGCTCAGAGCAGTGAACCCTTTCCAAGCTGAGCCCAGTGCCACGTTGCCTTCCCGCAGGAGCACGGCCTGTGAAGTGCCCACGCAGGGAGCAGCGCCGAGGGCCAGCGGGGCCCATGGCCTGGACTGTGCCTCTTACTCACAGAAAGGCACAGCCGTTGTGTTTTTAACTGGGAATTTTTTTACAATAAAATATTTGGAATACTCCTCCAGCCCTTTCCTTTCTTCCTGCTCCCGCCCTGCCTCATCAGTGCTATTTACCACAGCACTTCACGTGTTCAGCAGAGATCTAGCCAGCACTGGAAAGCAAAAATGTGCAGTTGTGATTGTAACTGTCCCTTCCAGTCCCATCACGTAAGGCAGTGTAGACCACCTGGGGTGGTGGGTGTGTTCCCGAGTGTTGAGGGAGTTGCAGGGCTCCTGAAGATGAACCTCTAGATGCCCCAGAGCCCCATGAGAGCTGCCACTCAGCATTTCAGGGAGGGGACAGGTACAGAGATGTCTGGGCAGATCCTTCCCAGTGCCTTGCACTGCATAGCCTGGCCTCTGCTGCCTTTGTCCCCTCTTTCCCCTGGCCCTGAGAGGTTTTATTTTAAAGGTGTCCAGTCATGGTGGGAAAGGCTGGAATAAATAGCAAGGTGAAGGGCCTCATAGCCTGGCCTGACTTTGTTTTTATCTTGTTTTTCACTGCTATTCCAAACAACAGGAAATCCAGTGTGAAGGGAGTTCAGTTGGACATGGCTCCCATGCCATAGAATCATAGATTCATTAAGGTTGGAAAAGACCTCTAAGATCATCAGTCCAACCATCAGCCCAACCCCACCATGCCTGCTAAACTGTGTCCTGAAGTGCCACAGCCACATGGTTTTTGAACCCCTCCAGGGATGGTCTCCATGGAGTTACTTTTCTCCCTCCAGGCTGGTGCTGCAGCCAACGCAAATAATGCTCTCAATGCCCTGGGGATTGTTCAACCAGGAGAAAAGTGGGATATGGGATAGCAGAGAAGCTGGCTGGCTGCCTCCTCCAGCCTTCCTCTGTCCCAGCACCAGGCACAGACATCCCTGCGAGCTGTGGTAGATGATTTAGGAACACAACTGGGAAAGCAAACAACAGGAACGCCCACAAATGTCAAAAGTTGTGGTGCTGGCTGAGGTTTAGGTGAGCTGTGTCTGGGGATGGGGCCCTAGGGATATGGCACCCTCAACTAGGCAGGTTGCCCACCCACAGACAACTGGGGAGGCTGAAGTGTGCGGTTAAGACACCCCTGCACCGTCTCTGAACAATCGGTGCTCAGCTTGGTGCAGAGCAAGAAGAGTGGGCTGTGGGTGAGGAGGGCGGGCAGTGTCCTGGCACATGTGTCCCTCCTGGGGTGCCTGGAGTCTCTGAGATCCCAGGGGAGAATGGCCGGGGTGAGGGGGGGCTGTGCAGTGCTCCTACCCTCTCCTAGCATGCAGGGAGACAACATGGGGGCTGTCCCAGCCAGGAGGGATCTGGTTGCCCTTTCTATCAACCCTTGGGCCACAGCCACCTACTGCCAGGAGTGGGGACCCCCCTCACAGGGCCACTTGCAGTGGGGAAGGGACAGGACACCCCACCTCATTGGTGGGGGCTGCCCAAACCTTCTTTCCCTCTGCTGTGGGCAACAAATGGAGAACAATTGCGGGGTCTGGAGAACAGGGGTTCTGGGAGCAGCTGAGGGCCCTGGGGCTGTTTAGGCTGGAGAAGAGGAGACTGAGGGGAGACCTCATCGCTCTCTGTAGCTCCCGGAAAGGAGGTTGTGGTGAGGTGGATGCTGGGCTCTTCCCCAAAGAACAAGGAACGGGATGAGAGGAAACGGCTAGGAGGGACCGGTCCCTCTCTAACCCCGCCCGGGGCCACTGCTGGTGTGGGGGCTGCTCGGGCCCCTATTTCCCTCCCGCCCGGCAGGGGGCGCTGCGCCGCGCGGCCGCCGCTCGCCCCGGATATCCCCAGCGGACCGGAAGCGCGGGCCCTTTCCTAGCGGAGCGCAGCCATGGTGAGTGATCGGCGGGTCCGCTCCCCGCCGCCATCCGCAGCCATCCGCCGCCCGCCGCGGGCAGCCCCCCCGCCCCGCCGCGTCGAGGAGCGCGGGAGGGAGTCCCGAGTCCGGGCCGGGGAGCGCCTGTGAGCCCGGGGGCGCGGGGAGGGGCGGCGGGGGTGTCGGGCCTGGCGGCGGCCCATAACGCGTCCTGTGCCGTTCCCTAGGCCCGCGGCCCCAAGAAGCACCTCAAGCGCGTGGCTGCGCCCAAGCACTGGATGCTGGACAAGCTGACGGGCGTCTTCGTGAGTGAGCGGGGATGGGATCGGGGCTGGATTGAGGTTGGGGCTGGGGCTCCCCCGGCAGCGGCCTTTCGCGCTCTCCACGGGCTCAGGCGGCTGTGCAGCCTCACGAAGGGGGTGTGCGAGCATGCTCAGGCAATTTTGGTGGACGCAGTGAGCTGGGGCAGTTGAACAGTGCAAGGGAGAAGAAGGCTTGTTGTTAAGAGCCTTGTGAACGGCTGTTGCATTTCCCCTGTTTGCAAGGCAGTGGAATGGTTGGATACTCTCTTTTAACCCTCTTTGTGTTTTTGCTTCACTGAGGTGGGTCAGTAGGTGATTGTACTGTGTTCGAGGCAGTGTTTTGTGAGGCTGGCAAGGCTTAGGGCAAAGGCACTGAGTACCAAGAAAAGAGATCTGCAACTTCTGGCTGCCTGCTTAGCAGATAGGTTCCATGCTACTTTCTTTGAGTGCTGCTGCCAGAGCTGTTGGGGTGGTCGCATTCTTCCCCTGGGAACAGCCAATGCTGCTGTTGCACTTGAGCACCCAGCAGAAAGCTTCTGTTCGCAGGCACCCCGTCCATCAACAGGCCCTCACAAGCTGAGGGAGTGCCTTCCGCTCATCATCTTCCTGCGGAACAGGCTGAAGTATGCCCTGACGGGAGATGAGGTCAAGAAGATCTGCATGCAGAGGTTCATCAAGATAGATGGCAAAGTCCGCACAGACACCACCTACCCTGCAGGCTTCATGGGTGAGTAGGGAGGGCTGGAGCAGGTACCTCAAGCAGCTCCCGGGGGGTGGGGTTTTGTGAGGCTGGCCTGATTTGGGGGGAAAGTTGAAGAAAAGCGTAAGTCGTTGTTATTTAGTTTGGACTTGTGCACTGCAGTGAACACCAGTGCTGAATATCTGTAGGCTATAGCTGCCTGCTTGCATGTGTGTGGATTCTCTTCAGATTTGAGCCTTCGGCAGTTTTAGCTACTTTGCAATGTATCGCAGTAAAAGATGTGAGCCTGTGGTTAGGAGAGCATACCGACCTCATCATTCGCACTTGAAGTGTTGTTCAGCAGGCCCTGGTTCTTTCTAAACGTGTGCTTTGTGCTGAGTGACAGCGTTGGATATCATAGCTGGTAACGGTTGCTGTTTTATTTCCCTCTCTGAAATCAGATGTCATCAGCATCGAGAAGACAGGTGAACATTTCCGCCTGGTGTACGATACCAAGGGCCGATTTGCTGTTCACCGCATCACACCTGAAGAGGCCAAGGTGAGGGGCTTCAGCTTGGCATTAAGTGTGGGCCCAGTTGGATTTGGTTGGGGCAGTGTTTCCTCTTTGACATCTCCTGAATCGGAGCTGAGGGGGATCTTTCTTTAGAGCCGAGTCCATGCCACCCTTGAGAAGATAAGACCTTCAGGATTGTGGAACGAAGCCTTTGATGGGCGAAATCTTTTGGTGGCATGGGCTGGGCTGTTCACAGAGAGCTCTGAGGTGGTGGTGGCTCTGCTGTGGTGTGGTGAGCCTTGGAATAGAGCTCTGCAAGCTAATGGTGATCAGAAACATAGAATCGTTTAGGTTGGAAGGGACCCCCCTGCCGTGGACAGGGGCACCTCCCACTGGATCAGGTTGCTCAAAGCCCCATCCAATCTGGCCTTGAACATCTCCAGGGATGGGGCAGCCACCTGGGCCACCAGGACAACCTGGACCAGGGCCTCCCCACCCTCACAGCAGAACATTTCTTTGTAAGATCTCATATTAATCTCTCCTCTTTCAGCTGAAAACTGTTCCCCTTATCCTGTCCCTGCACTTCTTTATAAACAGCCCCTTCCCAGCTGTCCTGTACCCCCCTTTTAAGGTGTACTACATGGTACTGCCTTCGCAGGTCTGTTACGGAAGTTTTTACAGAACTGCTGTCTTGCCCTTCATGTCAAGCAGTGATTCCTGTGTATATTCCCTTATCCCAGGGATGCTGGTGTGCCAGAGCTGTGAGTCTGCACTCTCCTTTGCACATCCTTCCTGAGGGCAGGCAGTGTAGGCATGCAGCAATGCTGTGGGGAGAGTGGGCCGTGATGCAGCCAGCTGTGGTGTGTATCTGGGCCCTCTCCACCCCTCTGCAATAGGCTTTTAATTCTGGTTACCGTTCTGTGGTGACCTGTGAGTCTCAGAAGTGTCTGTGAAGGAGTTTGGAGTGAAAGGCAGTAGGGAACCAGGGTGCCCTAGAGGAGGGATGCAGATCATTTGGGTCCTGAGGAAAGGCAGCCTGTGCCTCCACTGTGTAACCAGGGGCTTCAGGACAAAATGAGGAAACTGCCCTGGCATAGGCTTTCCTGGAACTATGCAGCCTGTGTTTGTGGGGAGGCTGAAGCCCAGGATGGGCAACTGTTTCCAAAATGCAGGTGTTTTCCCATGTTTTCCCATGGGGCTGTAGCGCAGCCTTGTGAGAGGCATCACTGGGGCAGCGGGCTGGGAATGTTCCTGCCTGAGCTCTGCTTGAGAGCCCTGGCATGTCCTTCTGCTTGGGGTCTGAAACCTGCAGCAGCTTGCAGGGGGATGAGTCCCCTGGCCCGTGGTGCCACTTGCTGCCTCAGTGGAGCTGTGCCGGCTTCTGTTTGCAGTACAAGCTGTGCAAGGTGAGGAAGATCTTTGTGGGCACCAAAGGAATCCCTCATCTGGTCACCCACGATGCCCGCACTATCCGCTATCCGGACCCTCTCATCAAGGTGAACGATACAGTCCAGATTGACCTGGAGACGGGCAAGATCACAGATTTCATCAAGTTTGACACAGGTATGACTTGCATCCCATGGAAAACACTGCAGTCTTCCCGAGTCTGGAGAGCAGTGAGGAAGTTAAATACAAATGGAAGGCATCATTGCTGTAAAGTAGAGAGGCCTTGGGAACGGGAATTCCTAGAACCAGGAGTTCCTCCCATCTGCTTGCAGTGGGAGCCATTTGGCATAGGGACTTGGCGTGATTACAGGAACAACCAGACACCAGGTAGAAGTAGTAAGCTGGTGGAGAGTTTGCTTGAGCCCAGCTCTCACGGGTCTGTGAGTGGAAATCTCTGGGGAGCTGTAGGGAGATTCCTAGCTCTTTGCTATGGAAGAGGTTTCAGCTGCAGAGCCATGAGTGGTGCCAGGACAAGTGGTACAGGGTCACCTCCTTGGAGGTGGGGAGTGTTTGGTACAAGCCTTGCAGCTGGAGAGCTGTTTGCCTTCTCGAGGTGTGCCAGGATTCCTGTGGGACATGGGTGTCACCAAGTGTTCTGGTGGCAGCTCTGTGGGTCAGTGCAGCCCTGTCCCTGCCCTTCTCCAGCGGTGCTTCTCAAAGAACCCAAGCAGAAGGGCTTCACCGCAGTGCCTGGTGCCAGCTTCTCTCACACCATCTTCCTTCACCCCAGGTAATCTGTGCATGGTGACCGGTGGTGCCAACTTGGGCCGTATCGGGGTGATCACCAACCGGGAAAGACACCCTGGGTCATTTGATGTTGTTCATGTGAAGGACGCCAATGGCAACAGCTTTGCCACCAGGCTCTCCAACATCTTCGTTATTGGCAAGGTGAGCCTGCGCGGACACACAATGCGTGGGTTTCCTCCTGTTGTTGGGGGCTGCTGGCTGAAGCAAAGAGGTGATGATGTCTCCTGTAGGCAGCTCCCTTCCCACACAGTGAAGCTCCAGTGCTGGCTTCTCTCCCTGTAGTTGTGCCTGCTCTGGGCTGATCACTCTGGAAAGGGGAAGCATCTGTAAATTTGGGAATGGGGATGTTTTCAAGAAGCAGCCGTGTGTTTCTTAAACCTTCTGAGAGCTGGGCACTGAGTAGTGCTCAGTGCTCAGCTTGTGATGTGACCTGGGCAGCTGCTCTGACTGAGTACCCACACCCCAGTACCTTTGCTGCCTCTCCACCCTCCATGGGCTCCTGTGTGGGTTGGAAGGGGTGGTGGTTCCATTTTGGCTGAAGTGTATTCTTCGTGGATATGACCAAAAGAGGCAGATAGCGGCCTGTACACACAGGCTGTGTGTGGCTTCTGCTGGGCCAGCGGCAGGGCTGTGCGTCCATGGCCCAACATGGGCAGAGGTTGTCCAAAAGGCTGCTTTTCCTCTTGGAGGGAGAGCTCTGCCTCTGTCGGAGTTTCAGGATGTGAGGTTGCTTCTTCCCCCTCGTTGCAGGGCAACAAGCCGTGGATCTCCCTGCCCCGTGGAAAGGGCATCCGCCTGACCATTGCTGAGGAGCGAGACAAGAGGCTGGCGGCCAAGCAGAGCAGCGGGTGAACTCCAGCTTGGGCTGGCAGTGGTCCTGTCTGTTTTAATTAAACAGTTTCTGAAATGACTATGATGGCTGGGGAGCGTGCCAGGGTCGGGGGCAGCTGGGCCTACGCGAGGCCATACTCTGCTCTCCGGAAGGGGCTGTGGATCTGGGAGACTCCTGGGCAACTGCCAGAGCTGTCTGCCAGGAACGCAAGTAGGAGCAGTGGGAGAACCTCCAGGCTGCTGCAGCACTGGGTAAACATTGGATGTCATTCTCAGGGACATACCGGAGGAGCTGGGGACTGGGGAGGGCTCTTCCAGGGCCAGTGGTGCCAGACAGGCTCGAAGGGGGCTGGGTGGTGAATTGGTGCTCTGTTGGGCTTCTGCACCCAACTGGTGGCGGTGCTGGAGGCCAGAAAGCTCTTGGGAGAGACTTGGCTGGGGTAGAGAAATGGGCTCCTGGGGACCCTGAGAATTGCAGCACTGGCCTGGAGATGAGTGGCTGAAGAGCAGCAGTGGTTGTGGGAAGGGCCCTGGAGGCCAAGGTGGGCAGGGGTGGGCCAGGACGGCTCTCTGTTTTGGACAACTCTATGCCATCTGCTAGCAGCTGGTCTCATATGCTGCTGATGTTTCCTCCCTGTGCACACCAAGCTCCACACAGCACTGGAATGTTGCATGCCAGGGAATGTTTTCTCACGGGAGGCAGAGGGGGCCCGAGGGAACCCACCGGTGTGCTTTGTTCATGCTGTGCCTGCAGTATACGTTATGTTACAGAAAGAGGAGGAACAGGCGTGGAGGATGAGGGCAAGTGGTGGGAGAGGAAACGGCTCCAGGCATCAGGTGAAGCTGGCCACCCGAGCCCTGCCTGGCGGGACACCCTGGTGCTTCTGGTGCCGCAGGTCAGTTTGGAGCAAATAAACCGATCACTGTTTCTGCTCCGATTAGTGCAGATGCATGACTAGTTAGTTACTACGCTGATCCGTGTTGAATATCTGACCAGTATTACTCCCAGTAGAGCTGGTAGATAGCTTGCATTTGTAAAATGGAAGCAGAACCCCCCTAAAAAAGTAAAAGCAGGCAGAGAGGTGAGGGGGTGGGTGATGACATCCCCTCTGTTCTCCTTCTATTGTCTCCTCTGGTGATCTTTGAGGAGCTGCATTCAGAAGATGCGCTGGTCTGTATGTCCGGATTCACACGTCCTAGAGAAATGGAAGTCGGGGTCATCACATTCACTTAATTTCTTCACTTTTCAGTGAGGGGTCCTGCTCCACAAGAAGTGGTTCTGTAGGATTTTCCAAGTGTTTGAGGTACAGAAGTTGTTCATCATCTTTATTTGAAGGGAGAAAAGGCTCAAGGTTTTCACCAGCAGAGAGATGAACTTCGTTCAGGTCCTGGGACGTAGGACAGGCTGAGATAAAACAATTAAAATACAGGAGAGATAAGCTAAGGAAAAAGAACAGAAAAAAACCCCTAATAGCCAAAACGGCCCTGAATTTGATGGAGCGCTTTCTCCACACGTGGAGTAACCGTAGGGCTCCGCCTATCGTCCAGCCTCCAGCCGCGGCTTTGAGTGACAGCGTCTTCAGCCAATAGGGCTGCGCGCCGGGAGTAGCGCCCCACCCTGTGCCTGTTCTCCCGCCGCAGCTTTGACTGACAGCGCTCATCAGCCAATGGGAA